>WAAG01047544.1:1688-19290 GCA_013390105.1 Tichodroma muraria | reverse complement strand
GTACTTTAGAGACATTAGATTCATTATTTGAGGGTGTGTATGAGATGCTGGAAGTAGAATTTATGTCTGCTATGCTGTGAGATCTTTGATATCATACTGACTCACTCATTGGCACCTGAGAGAGGTTTGGGGAATTCAGCAAGTTTTCAACAATCCAGTTTGAGAGATTAAACAGAATTATAGCTCACTCGGGTTTGTCCTAATTTTATTACATTTTCACTATTTCTAATTGCATAAACATATGCAGCCAAGTATGCAGGTGGGGTCTGGGATAATGTACAAGGACACTCAGGCTCCATAGGCATCTAATTGATGGACTAAGTAATAGGGCACTTGGAAAGACTGGTAATTTTTCAGAACATTCTAGGGTAAAATCCTGTCCTCATTTAAACTGAGGCAATCAAGAGAGGAAAGATTTTAGCTATAGCTTCTGTTGGAACTGGAGAAAGAGATGAGAGGAACTACCTGATGTAGAAAATATCCAGGATGAAGGTGGTTACTTTGGGCAAGATTTATTACTTATTTGTCTTGGACACAGGAAAAAGATAGAATGTCTCAAGACCATAGAGCTATGGTCTGATAAATATGCTGACATCGGAAGGTTTTTGATCAGTGCTAAACACAAGACAAGCAATGGTTAACAATTTCAGATAATAGGGCAAATGAGAAGTCACTTTGTGTGAACATTGTTATTGTTAACAAATGCTAACCGGTAGTGTTTTCAGTGATATTTTATATTTTGTTTTAGAAAATAAATCTGGTTTTTCTATGTATAGGAGAGCTCTTGAGCCCCAAGTTAAAGTATGCTATGGTAAAGTGACACCAGCAGAGGTACTGGCCTGGCTGTTATGTGGGTACTTTCTCATGAAATAATATTGCTGTGCATATTTGTTAAGGGAAGGATGCTGTTGACTTAGTTTCTACAATCGAAACAGAAAGGGGGGGTAGGAGGGAAAAGCTACACTCTGGTTTTTGCTCTGCAGTGTTCTTTATCTCTGACACAGCATCTGTACTATGAAATTCACCCTGAATGAATGGACACTCAGATGTCTTCACTTCCAGCAGAGAGGACACAACTCTCAGGCTTCTGAATTAGGCCATTTGGAGAGGTTTACCAAACTTTCCATGATACAAATCTTTTTACAGATACAAAACTTTCTCTCACACTGGTCTGGACTGAGCACTTGGTGGGTAAGTAAAATTTTACTTTTTTTCCTGTTGAAAAGTAGAATAAACCAAAGAAGTTGGTTGCAGATTTGAACCTGGACTTCCCAGCAAGGTTTGCAAAGTCGTCTAAAAAGTCAGTTTATTTAGTAAACAGGCCATGAAATATTTTCCAGAAAAAACAAAACAAAACAAAACAAGAGGGATTTAATAATGTTGGGATGTAGTTTTCTGTTAATGACTTTATTTTCTTCTTCCTCCTGTTTAGGCAGTAACATGCGAACTCTGACCACATCACTGGTGTGAAATTGCTGATTAACCTTTCGACTCTGACAATTGGGACTTCTCTCAACACCAACAGTAATGCAGAAGACCATTAGTAGTTAATATTGGGACATCCCAGCTCCAGATGTCAAAAGGTTAATGAAAAATCAAGTATCTTGCTTTTACTGGGGAACTTGGAAACCTTCTCCCCAAAACAGTTAATTTTTAGATAAATAAGCCAGACTGCTTGAGCTGAGAAAGACGGGTGTTTTGCTAATGTGCACAGCTGTTAATTGAAAAAGATTTGGGTACGTTTGTTCTTCTGGATGTAGATAAAAGAGACATTTGTTGGCGAACTTAGTTGGTCTTGAACACCCCTTTGTTCAAATACACTACTTAATAATAACACTTTTTTCTTTCTGTAACAGCCATGGAGGGATTTTGAGTGGAATACTCATTTTCTTTAAGTCATATCTGCCAGTAATCATTCCTGGCTTAAGACCAGCTGCCATTTACGTGTTTTATGAAAATATAACAGTTTTACACTCAAAACTATTTTCTTTTTAGGTAAAAGCTTCAGCACAAGCTGGTTCCCCATATCTACCATAAATGCTATTTATCACAAATTTTGGTCTTTAAAACAGAAAGATAATGTTAAAACATTTTGATTACCCTTTCCTTGCTGCTATCATTCACAACCCATCTTTTCTAATTATGGCATTAGGACATTTACATAACCGGGAAAAGGGTCCTTTAACTACATTTCTATTATGTTTGGCACTTCTGTGAAAGGATATTATATTCATGTGCATTAGAGATTGCTTATAAAAGATCAAGACAATAATAGCAGATCAGACGATAAAGGTTCCCTTTTCTCCTCCCAGACAGGCTGTCTCTGACAGAAGAATACAGTTCATCAAAAGTGTCTGCAGGTTGTCAAACTCAGTGAGATTTGGGGACACTCGGAGGCTGTCATGGCCAACAAGAAGATTTTCTGTAGGGTTCTGCCATCATTCACCCTCAGGAAATAATCACTCACTACATTCTGCATGCTCTCATGATAGAGCTCTATTTGAGAGAAAAGAGCCATTTTATCAAAGGACAATATATCCCTTCTCTTGGTCCATGTAGCTTCCATTATCAGACCATAATAAATCATATTTATGTTCTCAGTTAATAAGACTGATTACAATGCAGGTTACAGGCATGGAAAAAGAAAATCAGGTGAAAAGATGTTTTAATGAAAATATGATAAGCAAACAGCTTCTTGTGAACATTTCAGGCTGTTATTTGTAAAGATCACAGGCAATTTTTGATACATCTTCTTTAGCAATGGTTTAAGCTGCATAAATTGGCTTGCCACTTTATATGTTGAAATAGGAAGAATCCCAGTGTCCTTCTTATGTTGTCTAGAATCATTATATATATTATAAGCATAAAATGAGTTTAATGTATGTGCTTTGAAAAGAAGGGGAAAACAGAAAATCAGGGAAGACTGATTTTAATGCTGCTCAGAATGATTTTGAAATTTTCTACTCATCTTTGTTACTAACGGTGCATTTTCCATGAAATTTAGGAATGACTTGTACTGCTTTCATCTCCTTAAAATTAATATACTGTGCTCTCTGTTTTTCTCAATTTCTTCAAAGTTCTTCTTAGAGCACTGTGCAAAGAGATAGATAGAAATTCTCCACTGAAAGTGTAAGCATATCTGCTATTAATGCTGAGGGAAGTTAAGTGTCTGCTTCTACAGGAGAATACACCCCAGTGTTTCTGAAGGGCACCCTGTTAAAATGGTGCAAGAATGTTTAACTCCAGCACATGTGATGCATTCAAGGGCCAACTTCCACAGGATATTTTTTTAAGTGATTAAGGCAGTTGTTTATCAGGGTAAATATTCTGATATGATTTCAGCATATCAGTGTATGGATGGAAGTGGCTGATGGACTGTCTTGCTCTTATCTTGTGAAAAGTCTTATTTTGCTATTATGTTCAGCATTGTACTTTCAAGATGAAGTTTGAAATTTTAGGAATAATTTCCTCCTGCCGATACATAATTTTGACCGGGTCTCTAAAATTCTACAGCACTTGTAGAATGATGGTAACAAAGACTCCTCGGTGTTGTGTCTGCAGGACCTATTCTGCTCTCTGGTTATTTCCCTAAAATCACTCTTAAACAAATTTTAAAGCTTTGTATTTGGCCTGGCCCTGGAGAATGGCCATAAAATTACCTTAACCCTTTTAGGACACTTCAAAAGAGCAGTGCCCATATAAGAAACAAGCAGACTGCTCTTCAAAGGCAATATCCTGATATGACAACAGGCGTAGATAATGTACTTCATGATGGAACTGCTTGATACAGAGAAAAACATGTTGTAACTGCCTTCACCATGAAAGGAGTTTAAAAATGCTGCCTGCCAACTCCACAAAAACCAGAGCTGCTATTTCGGTTAAAGGCCAGTGGATTGTATTTTTCATGTCAGTTTTCACTAACCTCAAACATCACTGTTATGACAGACTGTCATCCAACCAAACCAGCATTCTGTTGCCATTCAAGCAAGCAGGAAAAAAGCAAACATGAAGGAAACTTAAAAGTCCAAGTAGTAATTGGGGGGTGCATGTGAGTGAACTACTTTTGTGTAACAATACTGATTACTGAAAATGAAACACTTAAAAGAAAATAAACAAAAAGCAGTGCTTTCTGAGCCAGTGGTGTTTTCTTGGCTGGCAATTTCTCTTTGTTCTATTTCATGACACCAGGCTCAATGGTTGAAGGGGTGTTCTGGGCCAGATGTCAATCACAATGTCTGACATAAACAAAAATAGCTAAAAAGGCATGCCAGCATCTTCCTTTTGTTTTCCCATTAGCTCCATTTTTCTTTTCATAGGCTGACAAAAAATTACTGCCTCCAAGTGAATTCAGTAATGTCACTATATATCTAATATCTAGGAGACCTTTTGTTTTAGCTTTAGTGGGCTTAACCACAAAAGACACTTGACATTGACAAAGAATCTGTCAAACATACAATGATCAGTGCAATGAAACCTCTCATGACAGAAGGGCACTATTCTGCCTCCCCCTTGCCTCCAGCAGCAGCCTGTCTGAGCAAAATATGCTGGAGCACATGTAGCAGCTGAACCATTAAGAGCAGGCCAGAAGCTGAGATGTGTCTTGTTTAAATTGTCATAGCATATTAGTATAATTAAAACTGCCAAAAGAGTAGAAAAGATAGATGGAAATGTTACATTACTTGTTTCTAGAGATTAACCTCCAGCCAGAACTGAAATAGAGAGACACGTTTTGGATTTCTTAGAGCTCTGATATGAAAGAAAACAAGCCCAAGAGTACATCTCCCGAAGTGTGAGACATGAAGTCATAGTTCCTATATTTACACAAAAAAAGCAGAAATAGTGTTTCAGACAGACACTCTGTTTCCTCTGTGATTACAGCTCCCGTTGTGGCTGTGCTCTGCAGAGCAGTTGTATCATCTCTCAGCTAATTCCTTTCCACTCCTCTCTGCCTTTGTGCCTGCAAGGTCTTGACACCCCTTGGGCTTGCTGATGAGCCGATGTCACCCTGTCCCCATCTGTGGGCTCGGCTGGTGCTCCAGGTGCCCAGCCCCGCAGCAGTACACGGTGACCCATGGTCCAGGCTCTGGACCTCAGCAATGCCCAGCAGCAACGCTCAGGAACTCATCCTGCACAGGTTTCATCCTTTGGGCATGCCAGTCCCCGGGGAAGAGAAACAAATGCCTACTGGAGGCAGGCATAGGTAGACCAGCACTGAGACTGCTCTTGAATCCAGCTCCCCTCATGCACAAGGGAGCCAGAAAGGGAAGACTTAGATTGCTTTGCCTAAGCTGTTTCTGCTTCTCATTGCAAGGGAAAATGTTTGAACAATGGCTTCAGTCTAAAATCTGACTTTTCAAATGCCAAACCTCTTGCTTGTTTCTGTGTTGAATGTATAGATAGAACATATGGCTTTCTAAAACTGACCCTGAAAATTATGTTCTCTTCATAAAGAAGAGAAACATCATGAGATGTTTTCCTTCCCATGCATCGTTACCTCTCGTAACTATTCCGGACAAACTAGTTATGATCCCAGTTTATAATTATGCCCTGGGTTATATCTGGTGGTGAGAAAATTATTTAAACCCTTCTGTGTGTTTGTTCAGTTGTAGATGTTGGAACTCAATTTATCCAGAAGCTGGGAAGGACCTGAACTGGCTCCAGCCATTCTGAAAGAGAGAAGAAGCAGCACAACTGTCCCCTAACAAAAATGGTACATTCAAGGAGAAACTTCAGGGATCAAGTAGGTCTCATGTTCATTTCTTCTGGTATTAATGAACTTCACAGCTTTGCCTCATTTGCTGATTTACTATAAGAAGAGAGATATTAAATGTGAGCCTTTAATTTTAGGTTCCTCCATATTTCCTGTATTTCCCAAATTTAAATCTTGGTTAATGACTTCTCCATGTAGGGTTTCTCTTAAATTTTTGTCAGGGCCTGTAGATGTGCATAACTAGTAAAAAATATGTTATCTGCATTTAGTGTTGGCTTTTGGAACCCTCACCGCTAAGTCACCTCTCTACTGCATCTCACCTCACATGCATTTCTATATAGTGCCAGGAGAAGAATGGAAAATAGCCATGAAGTAAAAGCAGATTCTGCTCCCATTAAAGGCAATGAAAACTGTGCTTTTACTTCTACTTACTCATAATAGCGGAGAAAAATGAAGTGGAAACAAGCACAACAAAACACCTCTGCCAGCTATCTACAAGCTAACCAAGGCTTCCACTAATGAGGTGCTCTGGCATTTTAAGAAAGACAGGTTCTTCCAGAAATGGAAAAAATATGCTGAGTTTTTCCTTCAGTTCTGAAAAGCTAGTGAAAGAATAACAAATTGTATTTCAAAAAAGGGATGACAGTCAAACTTTTAGTGCTGTCTGTGCTATTAAATACCTAAAGACATCCATACAGTTTCTTGCCAATTAAATGTTTTTACATATATATTTGTCAGCTTATTAAATATTGATACTTACATACCTCACCTAATTATTGACTGTATTTACAGGATCATTTAAATGACCATAAAATTTTTGAGAAAGTTAATAATATCAATTTTCAATAATGGAGTAATTTTCAGGTCAAATTTTCTAGAAGACTCTATACCATAGGCAATCACATAGTCTATTAAAGAGAACGGTACAGTTTGTGGAAAAGATAATAGTCCAGATCATGAGATAGCACCAGATTTCACATTATGATTTCCAGATGTCTTTGTGAGCTTAATGCATACAGCATTGGCTTAAGTCTAATCTGCATGGCAGAAATGCAAGTTGTTCCAATTTTCTCCTCACTGGGTCTGTGTGGAGAAACAGGAGGGCATTGTTCTGCTGCTCTGGAGAGAGGAGTTTACCTGAAGGACAGGGGAAAGTCGCATCCAGCAGTGTCCACATCCTCATCTGGCTGCAGAAAGCTGGCAAATCTGCCCCTGACCTTTATCCTCCCACCTCAGCAGCCCTTCTTCTGTACACTTGTCTCCACACAGTGTGTCAGCCGCCCCACGACATTGCACAGAACTGGCCTCCCTGTCCTGTCCCTGGCCCTAACCACTGGAAGCATCAACATTCTCTTTTGTTTAGAATGCTGAAAAGATCTGAGTTACAGCAGCCTGTCACAGCTGTCAGACTTCAGTGACAACCTGGTTGTATTATTCTAAGCAGTGTTGATTCACCAAAGAGAGAGGGTTTGGAATTTGCCAAACTGAACATCATATATACTTGCTCAGAAGCTCCTGGAGTGAGTGCCTGTGCAACCAGAAGGCAGCTTCCCAGCTGTTTCCAGGGTGCAGCTTTGGAAACAGAGTTCCCCGAACATCCACTGTAAAACAACGTATTGCATCAGTCTCCTGAACCAGGGACTAGGTGAAGTCACAGTACATCAGTGGCAGCCTGAGGGACTTACAGCACTTTGCAGGGCAGCCCAGTATCCTCCTGTGCCCAGAGGGGCCACCGATGTATAGTATATAGGTGTATAGGTGTACTATAGTACACAGTATGTATGTAGAGATATATAGGGCCACATAGTATTCCCTCTGTTACATTCCTGCTGGGGAGCATTTTACTGGTACAGGTAGATGAGCTACATAACGGTGCAAGGATCTGACAGGACATTTGCTTTTCAATTCTAGAGCTCTGCAAACAGAACAGGTGTCTGACATGACAGTGCAATGGGAAAAAAAAAGCTCAAGGCTACTTTTTCTCCATGGAAATCTCTACAAAAAATTGTCAGTTTGGGGCTTTATGAATTTCTCTCTGGAGTCAAACATTCAGTGTGAATTTACAAAGGATTGTGAGGAAGGAGTATTTTGGCTCCTTCAGTCTGTGTACAAAACCTCCCAGAGTTTCAGTGAGGATTTTAGCATCTCTTGCAGTCTTCAAATGTTATGCTGTGCAAGGATGTGCTTATACATAATTTTGTAATTGAAATGGCATGTTTACTGTTCTATTTCATGCTTGATTGTGTTTTTTAAACACCTTTACTCATGCTGTTAGAAGTGGGATTATAATTAAAATGTCCTGTTGAACACCTTGTTCAGTTCAACGAAGGCATAATAGAAATATAAATACTTGTTCTCATTGACTCTGTGATGTCAGCACAACAAACACAGTAAATGTCATAAAACAGATCTCTTTCACCAAAGCATCTGTCAGAAGGGAAAACAGAATCTCTGACTGGGCAAAGAGGAACCCTTCCCTTTGGAAAAAGGAAATACTTTGGGATGTTATCTGTGATATAGATGTGTTAACTAAGGCATGGAATGATTGATTGATTTAGCCAGTTATGAGGCAAAAAAAATCAGAGGGGAATTAGTTCCTCTACTCACAGTCCCTTGGCCTAAAGTCTAAATAGCACTTTCTCCTACACTTGCCATTAGGAAATGCCAAGTCTGCCTGTGAAGTATTAAGGAGCAACTTATATTTCTTAATATTCCTGTTTCCTTAAAATGTGTACAGATACACAAACTTCAAGTCTTTATGGTGGAGTGGAACTACTACACAATGTCCAAATATTTCTAAGTCATCATCCAGTGGCTTCAGAACTTTTGCATAGCAATAATGGTTTCATTTTCTTCATGTTTTCTCTTGTAGTCTAAGTTACCACAAATGATGTGATGTCTAACCTTTCTGGCAGGCACATGTTCAGTCTTAAGGAGCTTTAAATTACTTCACAGCTTGAAATTCCATGTAAGAAGGGATGTTCCAACATTTAGCCTAACTGATGCTTTCTTGGGCAATTTACTTGGATACCTTGGCTTGTTTTCCTCCTCTGAAAAAATGGGGAGAACAATGTCTGTGTTCCTTTTGCTCTTTGATGTAATAATATTTTTATTATAATAAATACTAGGCTCTACACTGCACAAATCCCATGAGGTTTAAGGTTTGTGTCCTTTCCCTGGCTGAAAGAGGGCTCTCAAAACCAATCCCAGGATGTGTAATATTTCTGTGCCAGAGCAGGGCTTGCCAGTCAGTAGCCCTCTAGGGGCTGCCCTATAGGAAAATCCCACGTGATCTTTATGAAGCAGACAAATAAGCTGACCCAAAGGATGTGGAAATTGCCTTCTGTGCCCAGTTTCATTTCCAGCTACTTCAAGCTCAGCAGAAGTTGGACAGGCAAATGGTTCACAGAATTTAGTCTTTAGAATGAAAGCAGTGAGGAAGTGACAAAGTAGGAGGTTTTCTTCCCTGGGATTAAAGAGGCAGGTAGGTACATAGGACAGTCTGGTTCAGACCAGAAAAAGATTCAGCAGCAGCAGGGATAAGGCTGCAGAACACAGAACATGCAGAACAAAATGGACAAGAATGTTGTTAAGCGGGATTGCAACAAAGCTTAGTGTATTTCTTTGAATGTCTCATTATATGTACAGGTGCAGCTCTACACACCCACATATGCTGCATTTATTTCAGTGTGTGATCATATAAATACCTGCAGGTGCGATACCCATGCTGAGGCATGAATATGGAGTTCCACATCTGTATTGGCTGCCTGGTTCACACAATGAACTAGTGCAGTCAGTGGGTTCTATTTCCACCTCCTGTACACACTTCAGAATTAAAACCAAAGAAATGTCCATCTTTTAATAGGATGGTAACTACTTTTAACAGGATGTCATGGCATAGAACTAAAATATGTCGATGGGACAGTCATCATTGCCTCACTATGTTGCACATTATATACAAAATTAGGACAAAACTAATTCAGATAAAAATGGCCACATCAATTAAATATATGGTAATAAATCCATGAAGTTGGAATTTAATGTGTCTTTTGGGACACCTAAAACTTCAGCTGGGCTTCAGAGCAGAGGCTGGTTTCTCACTTCTGGCACACACAGAGATGGCTCCTTTTGTGTAATACTGTCAGACAGTCCATAATACATGGGGTAAAAATCGTGGCTGTTGCAAAACCATGGTTCTGAATTCACTGACTTGCTTATACGTAAAAAAGTCTCAGCCATGGCATTACACTTATGCAGCTGGTTTCATTAAACAATAACATGATCCTAACTACTTGACTACAAACACCCTCCTTTCAGTGTCAAAAGTGTAAAACAGCTAAGGGATATAAACTGGGGGCAACCTTTTGCATGTAATTGCTGCCTGCAGAGACTCAGGGTTGTCAAAGTTTCTTACCTTTTATAAGGCCTTTAGTGATAACTTCTGTTTCCCAAAGAGAAAAATAAACCTACCAAAGTTCCTTTGAACATTTCAACAGCCTTTCATAGTGTTAGCTGTGATAGTAATGGTGTCACATTCCTAATAAGGATGTATACAAAACTGCATTTTAGGAGTCCCTGCTGCTTTCTTTGTGGAAACTATCTCAGATGCTTTGGGATTATTTGGCAGTAACTTCTTTTTGCACCATGATTTCACAGAGATCTTCTCTGTTATCTTCTCTTCAGCATATTCCTTTGAAGATCTAGGGAGAAAATGTGGTGCTTGAGCATTCAGTTTGCATCTCCATCTAGCTAAAGTCAGGGCTGTCCTGTGACAGCAATTGTGAAGGGGACCATAGTGCCCAAAAATTCAGCAAAAATTTTAAATAGTGTTGGCCAGGCAAAGGAATAATGAGAATATGGTCACTTGAGATTTCATGGGGAAGCAAAGGAGGAAAGAAAGCCCGAATTTTTTTCAGGTCTGAATGTCATTGCTTTGCCCAGAGGGACCTCAGCTGCCATCCACGGCTCACAATAGTGAATGTACTCTGTGCAGTGACACAGGCAAAGGGGCCACAATTGGCTGGAGCAGCGGTAGAAGTAACACTGAGCTAATGAAGAGTTTCGTCCAGGCAAATTTAACTCCCTCAGAATTAGCCTGGGTATCTCTCCATGACACATTTGTTTGAAAGTCACAGCATGTTGCAATTTTTCGGCTCTGGCAGGCTCCCATGTAGGAACTATGTCCAAGAGCCTTTATTTCATCTGCTCCAGTTGGGAAGAGCATGGCAGTTTCTTTTGGTTGAGACTTTGCTGTAACGATCTGAGCTTTAGTCACTGTGAGATTGGCCCTCTGCAAAGCATTCACTTGGTGTTACAACCAGAGACAACTGAGCTCCAAAAGTGAGTGCAGACTGTGTCTACTTATTAAGTAAAGGGACATGTGGAGAACTCAGTAATTGGTGCTTGCTGCCAGTTAGCATTCAGCAGGACTTCCAGGATTTGTATAGACCTTACAGCCCAGAATGGCCTGGGATTGTTCTTGCCTTATTTGCTTCCACTACAATCAGCCGGTGGCTCTCTACTTTCTACCAAAAACCAGCTTGGTCAGACTGAAAGGCACCTGGAAGCACAGGATGTCCCTAAGGAATTCATCCCAAGGGACTGAGAGATTTTGTGGCTAAGGCTGTGTTCCAATTTTGTGAACTTGCAGGTTTCTTCCCCTGTCATGGAAGAGGAAAATGATAACTGGGACTTGTGGTAGATGATACAAAAGCCTGCCTGATTGTCTAAAACCTAAAACAGGTATTTAAAGATGAGGCCCTCAAGTGTCATGTGACTCTTTAGGTGAGACAAACTGCACTTTGGTATGGGGAGTCTTGAGAGACAGTGTGGTCTTTACAGAAAAGCCTATGTAGACATTTGACAAAAACACAGCTCTGTGGGGTACGTGCCACTTGCAGCTTTGCCGTGGGGAAACCTTTTGTTGCCTGTGTCCCAGCTGCTGCTGTTGCCCCCAAGGAGATGGCTTGGTGAGGTTTTGGACGGGTGTCCACAGCCCCTGGCAGGGCTAGCGGGCTCAGGCAGCCCACTCTGCTGCCCAGGAGCAGGTGGGCTCCGGGTACACAGGCGGGAGAAGAAAGGGGCTCTTCTCATATTCCCTGCAATATTTTATTTATTTATTTATTCATCTATCTATCTATCTCTCTATTTATTTATTTATTTATTTACAGCATTGGCAGCATTAGCCCCAGAGGCTGACAAGGCGGTTGGATGTATGCGGACAAGCTGCTCTCCCCAAGCAGGCGGGCTCTGCCAACACCNCCAGGGGCCGGGGCAGAGCCCCCGGGCCGGGCAGCGCCCATGGCGGCGGCCCCGCCATCACCGGCCGTTCGCCGCGGCGTCCGCCAGGTGGCGCCCTTGCTCGGCGAGTGGCGTGAGGGCGGGCGGGCCCGAGAAACGCATCGCGCGCACCCCCCTGCCCGGCCTGCAATTTCGGAAGCATTATAACTGAAGTGTTTTCAACTTATTATTATGCATGAGTAAAAATTCCATGAATGTGTAACATTTTCGCCTGTATTTCCCTCTTTTATAACATCATTTAAATTCCTCATTAATAATTTAGCAACGTTCTGGATTTTAATCACTTTTCTCATCCCCGCGGTCTCTATCCGAGGCAGCGCTCTCCCCCGCACCTGAAGGTGACATGGAGGCAGGGCTGGAGCCAGGGGCAGCCGCCCCAGCGCCCTGTCCGGCTGCAGGCTGTTTCCTTCATCAATTGAAAATCCGAAGTTTACCAAACCTAAGGATTGAGCAGGTCACCATTAATGAATTATTTTTTTTTTAATCTGAGTTTAATTATGGTGGTATTTGTTTGATAGCTTGTTACTGTAAATAAAAGAGATAAAAGGGGCCCTTCACTCGAGCTGCTTCAGAGTTGTGAAATATGTACCTAATTAAAACTATTGGTGTAAGAGGCTAATAAAGTACATGTGCCTACTAGATGTCTTATTCTAATGAATCTCGGCTAACTTACTCTGAGCGATGTATTTTGGTGTTGGTAGTAAGAGCTGAATAATTACGGAATTTACCATGAGGTGCTCATGAAAGACCACAGGGCTCTGGAAAGGTAAGGGGAGGGAAGGACCCCCAGCCATGGTCAGGTGCAGGAGGAGCAGAGCCCAGGCTCCCCGCAAGCACAGGGGCTGCCTGCGACCCCCAGGGTGGCCATGGAGCCCGGGGCGCGGCCCCGCGGGCTGCAGCTGTGCGGCGGGGCAGCCCGGAGGGGCGGCAGGAGGCGGGCGCTGCGGGCTGGCCGCGGCGCTGCGAGCGCTCCCGCTGCCCCTGGGCGCTGCTCCCCAGCCAGCTCCTCACCCTCTGCTTTCCCCCTTGTTTTCGCCTGGCACGGGTGAGGAGCGGGCCACAGCATGCGCTCCTCCGACTCCCAAACCCAGTGCAGATGGGTTGTCTAAAGCATTTCAGATGGAGTTTTGGTCTTGTGCCAGCAGCTAATCAAAGTCTTAATTCTAGAGAATAAAAAGGCCGAGCTTCCCAAGCTTCCTCCAGCTGGTTTCTGCCGGGGATGTGGATGGCCGGCGCTGCTGCAAACCCTTTTGCTGTGGGTGCTCCCAGCACCACGGGCGGGGCGCTGGGGCTGGCACAGCGCTCACTCACCCTGTGCAGCCGGGCTGGACTTGAGGTCACTTACCTGGTCCGGCTGAAGGGGCCAGCTTTGTACAGGCCTGTGGACAGACACCCTCAAATCCATCCCAATCTGACCTGTAGGGAAGTCAGGCACGTGAAAAAGTGCGTGTCGAGAACCCCTGCCTGAGATATGAGCTTTGCCCTTTGGAGCAGTACAGGCTTGTCAGGAGAAAGGATATGTATAGAGAGAAGCTGGGCAGTAATAAAGGGGCTGGTTAAGCACAGAGCCCTCAGACTAGCGCATATTTTTATTGCTTTTTTTTTTTGCAACAGAGTAGTGAAAACATCCCAAGGCAAAATGTTTATTGTAGGCTCTCGTGTAGTCCCCAATAGCACTATTTAAACGCTTGCACGTGTGTGTGTCCTGTCGGCGTCCCCCATTTAGCGGCACTGCGGGCGGCCGGTGGGGCTGCTGCGCTGGGCTCTCCCATCGTAACCTGGCGCCCAGAAAATCTGCGGGGCCCCAACCACGCCGAGCCTCATCCCACGTGAGGCTGGAGGGCTTTGTGTACAGCCGAGCCATCTGGGCTTTGCTGTCTGTCCCAGAGTCAGATCTGATGAGTTCAAATGACTCCCTGCAAGTGTGGTAGCTGCAGCTGTTGTAAGCGCTCCGGCAGTTTCTGATCTGCACATGAATTTGGAGGTTTTTTACAAGTGCTGCATTGGCAGTTTTTCTGTAGAATGAAATTTTCACTATTGCTAGTATCAGCTGGAGAGACGGGAGAACTTGTTATCTTCCTTGCAAAACCTACCTTTTCACAGGGAAGAGATCGTTTTTCATGGTTGTACAGTCTGTTAATGGGGTAGATTGAGAATAGATTGGGAAGAACTAGTCTGTTTCCTTTGTCCCTGACTTACTGTTTGACCTTAGTAAAATCTCTTAGTCATTCTGGAAACCCGGCTTCTCTATCTGTAAAAAATAAAGCAATAATAGCTATATCAAAAGAGACAGTCATCAATATCTAGAAGTGGCTGTAAAATTTCAGGTGAAAGTGTTATGTATTCTCACACAGTGTCTATTCTGCTTTCTCAGAGACCTGTAAAACCTGGGTTTTCCTGCTGAGAGAGTTTTTTCCATGTTGCTTAATCAATGATCATTTTAATATATTTTTCTGCCTCTCAGTTACATCTCAAATATTTGTGTCTGTACGATTTTCATGGTCTCATATCTTGTCTCTTTCTGTATAAAATGTATGCTGTCAGCTTAAGGGGAATGCTTTTTCTTTTAGTTTCTTTGTAGTTACCAAAAATATTTTTAACCTGTTAAAATATTTCCGCATTGTTGGCATGATGTGGTATGGTATTGAAACCTCATTACCTTGCAGCAAACCTTCCTGTGCATTGTGTTTGCCTTCTGATAGCATTTCTAATAAGAAACCAAACACCAACAGAATGAAGGGGATACTTGCACTGTTGGGTCCAGTGTGACTTTGCATATGAAAATATGCAAAAATAAATTACACTCTCATGTGGCTAAGAGAGAAAGAAATATAATCAAATTGTTTCTGCTGGCTTTTCTTCAAGGCAGAAAGTCTGTGTGTGTTTTCTAGGCAAGCATTATTTGTACTATGGTCTAGGACCTGGCAGCAGGGATTCCTGTGCCTGTGCAAAGTTATTTTGATTTCAGCATGACTCCACCAGGAGATCCCAGCACAGAGGACAACCCCATTTTAGAGGGCAATGAGCTTGGGTCCTCAGCAAGGAGTGCTCTATATTTGAGGCACTCTGAACTAAAGTTATGGATAAAACCAGAGCAATAAGAGCCAAACTCAGTTACTCTAACAAAGATAGAGGCTGTAAGGAAAGTTTCCACCAAAGTAGGTTTCCTAGATGTTGATAGCAGATGGCCCTCCCATCCCATCTCACAGCCTGGGGATGTCCTGACATTCCACTCCCAGTGTAACTTGTTCTCACATCACAGGACTTCTAATTTTTTATTTTTAATAAATGGGATTTGATAAGCTAAAATAAGCATGCTTTAAAATTAATTTCAGGCATAAATTACTAATTCTGTTGTTCACATTCTCAGAGAGGGTTGACAAAATTTCGTTTTTCCTTTGACACCTAAGCAAAAATCTGACAAAGATTTCATTCTTCTCGTGGTAGAGAGAGGAGTGTAACCATAACCAGAGGTGAACAGTACTAGCCCTATCTCAATGTGCCTTGCAACCTCTGCTTTTGTATGATGAATTGAAGTTCCAGTAGCATTTTGGTTTTTTATGTTGTACCCATATCCATTGCCTTTATTTTGCTTTTTCCCAGCTTGACCTTCACTTTCTCAGTGAAGCCAAAGACACCTGACATTGGTAGTCATGTTTTTAAGAGTATCTGCTCAGAAACATATCCTCAGAGAAGTCTATTTTCACTTGTTTTGCATGTCTGAAACAACAGCTTGGGACTGGATGAATTGTTGCCTGGACAAGTGTGTGAAGAGAATTGGTTTAGACTAGTACTGCAGAAGGGAGCTGTTTGTGAATGAACTCAGATGCATGGAGGTCTGAGAATGATAAATCCAAGGCTTCATCCCTCTGGGTCAATGGTCTTGGGGACAAGACAGAGAGGAGACAGGAGTTGAGGAGACACTGCTGTCTTGGAGTCTGTGTTTCAGGTCACAGTCTTGTCAGGTCAACAAAAGTCACACAATGTGAATGGTGCCAAAGCAGACTTGGTGGTTGTGCATGAATATTTATCCTCTGTCTTTTTATTACAAACTTTATTTTTCATTCTGACAGAGTTGTCATTACACACCTTTTTTTGAAGACGTACTAGCAAAAAACACAAATGTGGTTTGTTTTGTAGTACCCCAGGCAATGAACCAAAATGTAGGACTGAGGAAACCTTTGTGTCACCCTCTTCTTGGAACTTTCTTCCAGATCTTCTGTATTGTACTGGATCCAGCCCTTTCCAGCTGAGCTGTGGTGACCCTAGACATTGCCCTGAGATATGATTTGGGGCTGCTGTCTGGGCTCTGGTGCTACTTGCAGCAGCTCTTGAATATCTTCAACTGATCAGCAGTTGGAGGTTATGGATGGTGCTTGACCCCTGACTTGTGTCTCGTACCTTTGTTTTAGACCCTTGTGCTGGCTGGTGGACCAGACTGCCTTTCCCCATGCCCTTCAGCTTATAGATAATTCTTTGGCATGCATCCAACCCTAAGGCAGTATAGAGGGGAAGGTCTTCAGATTCCCAGAGTGTGTATACACATGTGGTCAAAGCCCTAGCTCATTAAATTAGTATGAGCAGTGGAGACCAGCTACTGATTTATGTTTTCATCTACGCAAGGTAAATTGGATTGAAATTTCACACTGTTTTAAAGGGAGAGCTGAGATTCTTGCTTACCTTTGAGTTCTAAATTAGCAGGCACATGACCAAGCTTCATGGACCTAAAGAGGCTGGTTCTGAGTTAATATGATGCATATACTGTTGATTTCACTGGAGCCTTTTGTATCAGAAACCACATGTACACAGCCTCACATTGTGAAGCAAGATTAATTTAGCTGTTGGCAAATTACGTGCTGTATAAGAATGTTCTGTGAACGACTTGGATTGCAAATTCTACTGTTTAATTTTTGCAATGCAAAGTACCAGTAACATGAACGACTGGTTTCGGCTGAACTTTACAGAAACGTGAATGACAGGCAGCCAAAATAAGGAGACAAATGGTGGAAAACTAAACGACACAAAACTAAACGGCCTAGTGAGTCAGATACTAAGGGCTTCAATATAAATGATAACATAGAAGATAAAGTTAATGGCAAAAGTTTCAGAGCTCCAGACCACTTAAAAATACAGAAGGGGTGGCCTCTCAACAAAATGCGTCTTTGTGATTCTCAGCTATAATTATAGGGAGCAAGACAGAGGTTGTTGTGGATAATATTCACAATACTGAGAATATTTCCATGTTTCAGTTTAATATGTTATTTTAATGTTTCTAAAATCTCTCCACTTTTAGAACCAAAATTCNAATACATTTTAATACATCCTCATCCATGGAAACTATACTGTTTATGTTTGCAATTTTTCAATGTGCTTGGAGTTGGTGTTTTTCAGATGAACGGTGTATTAAGATTTAATCTGAACCTAGTCAGATAGTATTGACCTGCAATGAAAAAGCTGTATGAACGAGATAGCAGCAGACAGCTAAAAGTGCTGAATGCCAATTGCTGACTGAAAAATGATACCCAGAATTTGGTGGTGGAGAGTAGATGGGACATTTATGAATGGAAAAGCTTTCTGAATATTGTATGGGAA
>WAAG01047536.1:0-37587 GCA_013390105.1 Tichodroma muraria | reverse complement strand
CAGGATCTGGTCAGAATGTGAAGCTCTGCCCAGGCAGTCAGCTGCAGAATTCTGTCCTTAACACACTATCCAGTTGTAGTTATAGGGCTGTTGATATTAAGTGTAATTTGGGTGCCTGTTATATAGCCAAAACCCTTGTTACTTCATTTTCCTAACTAAGGCATGAGCAGAAGCTTTTTGCTGTACAACATCTGTAAAAAAACTTTAAAATGTACTTCACATACGTCTAGTAAATTAAGGCATGTGATTTTGGTCTGTGGGTCTCAACAAACCTTGCTCGTGTACCTGCCTGAATGTTTTCCTAGAACTGCAGCTACGTTTCAGTGAGAAGGGATGGTGGGATTTGTTTTCCTGAGGGGGCACAATAGCAGCTCTCACCTGTCACACTGGGGTGACCGCTCGCTACTGGCCAGGATCAGGGATGGATGCATCCTCCGCACTCTTATGTGAAGTTGTCTGAAGTATGGTGATTAACATGATTATTGGAATACTGTATTTTGTATAACTTAGAATATGTAAATACACTTTTAAAACTAATCTGTTCTATGAAGTAATAAATAAGTGCTTCCATTGTAATATCTGAATATTGTTAATGCTTCATGTAGCTTGATTTGGGATTATTTCTTTCCTAGAGAACTACAGAAATCAAAACAAAGATTGATGTTGTGGAATTCTAGTCTAGTTGTGATGCTTTCTATCAACAAAAAATGTTTTAAAAATAATAATGAGCTACTTAAGCAGAGAAACTAAGATTTTGAGGGAACTGATTCTCTTCCAGTCTTTCTTTAACAGTAGTCACTGATTACATTCATAATTGTACTATTCCCATCCTGTTAGCTGGACACTTGATTTGTTTGTGAGTAGCATTTGGAAAGCAGCAATATTAAAATATTTGTAAACTTTAGTGACTGAGGAAAACTAAAGTTGGGTGGGTTTTGTTGGGTGTGTTTTTTTAACTGTTCTCTCTTTTGGCTCAAACAGATCTGTCTCCACCCTTCAGCCAGACTGCAGCAAGTTGCAGTGCAACAGTGAGTGACTGTTAGTGAAGCTCATTTGTGACCTATGTAGTCTACTTATCTTTATTAGTTCCATTATATACACAGATGACACAGGTTTCCTGTTGTGATGTGCAGAGGGAAAGTGATTAATGACTTGTGGTTTTGCTGAGTACATGTTCACTGGATGCTGCACAGCCTTTCATCAGCTTTCATGACCTTTTCTATCTTTTGTTAAAAAAAAATAGAAAACAATGGAGTGAGAATCATGAGTGGTCTGCTAGGAAATCAGAATGCTTGGGTTTTGAGGAGGAGGTGAGATCAATCCATCAGCCTTCATGTAAAGAGATTAGCCTGTGATGACACTTTCTCCAGCCATAATGTAAGTTTGTCTTTAATGCTGTACTGGAGCAGTCTCCTCTCTGGTAACAGCTGTGTCTGCAGTGTTCCATAAATGACAAAGCCACATCTTTAGTAGTGGGCAGAGACAATGGCATCTCTTTTATTTTCTTCTTTTTTTTTTCTTCCTCTCTCAGTGTCCCTAGGCTGTAAAATAGCTATGAAACAGCTAATCAAATGTGCAGGTTATTCTGAAAACTCTGTTCCTGTAAAGCTTTTTCAGACACATGCAGTTTTAAATAAAATAATTTGAGGGAACTCCTGTGTGCTATATTTGGCCTGAAATTCCGTTGCCTCTTGGATAAAAGTATTTTTTTTGTCTTCAGATGTGACACTGACCTGTCCCATTCATTCAGTGGGATGGATGATAAATCTGCACAGTATTTATACAAGAAATAAATCTGAACTTAGTTTTACTGTGTGTTAAGTTTAATCTCTTGGATGTCTACCCCTTGAGGTTGTCTATATAATTCCTGTATATGTAGCTGCTTTTTGAAGCAGTCCATCAAATGCATTTGAGATCATCCTGACTGAAAAATTCCACAGAAATGAAAGAGATAATAAAGGTTGTAAAGCAGCTGGGTAAAACTGTATTGCCATCAATGGTTTTAATTTATATATGAATCTTCTGTCCCAAACTGCTTATTTTGTACATAAACCTAAACACTCCTGGCAGCTGATGGGTGAAAATAAAGGTGCTTAAACAGCAATCTAATGAGGAAAGGGCATTTCACTATTACAGAGTTGGTATTATTTTATATTTCCATTTATTACACTTTTTTAAATGTATAAACCACAGATTTGAATTCTCAAAGTCTTCAGCTTGGATTTTGTGAGTAGTTTAAATCCTCTCTCCTCTCTGCTCGTAACTGGTTTTTAAGAAAAAGAAAAGCTTTTGTTTAAAATGTAAAATTTTGACTGTATTAAACTCTGTTAGTACCCTTCCTTTTTAAGAAATAAAATGTATATTCCACTATGCTGATATCCAGTAATTTTGTTCTCTAGATAGCATACTCTGTGGTGTACAGCTCCACTGCCAGCATTACACCTGCAATTTGCAGTGAAGTTGGTAGACACTAAAGCAGCTGATCACCTTTTGGGAGCAGGTTCTTGCTGTGCATTTCCCATGTGTTAAGTGTGGTGGAAACAGGTATACAGTTTCCTGCAGTTATTTTCTGGATTAACTGATTTCAAAAGCATTACAAGGTTTTCTGTTTGTCCTGTCTGTTGTTGACTCTTGGTTGAACTCTTGGGGCCGGGGAGGGGGGGAGAAATCTGAGAACAAGTCAGCCACAGACACTTGAACCGTGCTTTGTCTGTTACAGCTGGGGCTGTAATGAGAATTTTACTTTCTTTCATGGGAAGAAGTAAGGTTCTGAAAAAGTAAGTTTTGTCCATGAGGATAGCTTTCTCTGTACCTTTCCTTTTTTTTTTTTTTTTTTTTTTTTTTTTGTTAGTTGGTTGATTTGTTTAGGGTTTTGGTTTGTTCATTGTTTTTTTCATTGGTGGTTGGGTTTTTTCATTTTTGTTTCCCAAAAGCTGGTAGTTGAAGATCAATGTGGTAAGAAATTTGTCTTCTGTATATTCACTGCATCTCACACATGCCTTCAAGGCAGACAAGATCACTGCTTCAGTACTTCAGTATAATCTCTAGATAAACTGCAGAAGGACGTTTGTTGGACCTTCACTTTTGTAAAAGGTATCTTGTATGATTAGTGATAGAGGGTGGTAGCAAGGAACAAACTCGGTGTCAGTGAGTTTTTTTTCCTCTGGTGTCATCCAGAGCCATGGCAGGATTAATGACCCTGGCAATTCATTTATGAAAGCAAAAAGCCTTCCTCTTTAGAGGGAGGGGCCTCACCTCTACCACATAACAAAGGCCAAGGACTTGACATGGCCAAGTCAAGGATTTGCCCTAGAAACTGGGTGGATGCAAGGCTGTGCTGGATGTACCCTTCTGGTGTTACATGGCCTTAACAGAGTGGAGGATATTTGGCATTTTCTCCCTGTTGGGATATTTGCTGGCAGCAGTGTTTGTTACACTGCCTTCTTTTCAGGGAGCTTGAACACTCTCTTGGGTGGGTGGGGAGTTTATAAATGTACTAAGTCTGCACATTATATTACTAGTTCCCTTTGGGAAATGTTGCAGCTATTAGTGATCTGAAAAATGGCAACTGCTTACTCAGTCTCCTTCCTGTTGTGTGTTGGGAAGATCTGCTGATCTTGGGACTTTAGATACATTGGTGCTCATTTTTGCTCCTGCTGGCTACACCAGATCCACAGAGGAGTAGAAAGGATCTGTCTCCAGTTGAATCTGTAGCATTCTGTAGCAGCAATGGAATGCTGTGGTTGAGAAATGTGCAACAGCTGCATCTGTCAAGCACCTTGGGGTTTTTGCTTGCTCTTGGCTGTGGTTGTTGGCTGGACATGACCATTGAGAAAATGTGTCTTAGGCTTCTGAGGAAACTGAGAGCAAACTGACAATAAGAGAGTAAACCCAGAAGCTGAGGATACAGCTATGATAGACTTGTGCTTAGGTGGGTGGGGTGTCCCTGGGAAATAATTGCAAAAGAATAATACGGGGCTAGCTTTCCTCCCCTCAGGAAGGGAGGTGAAAGAGGCTGGCTCGGGAGGTAGAGTGGAAAGTTGCTGGCAGTATTCCAGATGTTGCAAGAGGTGAATTCATGTACCTTATCCCTCTGTGCCTGATCACAGTTTTTATGAGCAAAACTGGCTCTGGTATGCTATATTCCTGAAATACACTTCCAGCTTGCGAGTGCAGTCTCAGCACCTGCCCCACCCCCGGCTGAAGGCTGGAGTAGCAAGGCTTTGAGTCAGATCCGTGTGCGCGTTCCACGGCGGCAGTGGGGCCCCTGGCCCAGGCTTTGTGCTGTGGCCGCACCTTGTGCCGCGGTGCCGCCCAACCCACCCGTGCTGGAGAAGGGAGCGGGTGGCTCCCAAGCAGGAAGCTTGGGAGGCTGCTGCTTTTGAAGGCTGCTGCTTCAGCCTTCGTTGTCAGCTGGTGCATTCATTTTATCCTGGTGATTGCTTATTCGTTCCTAAAGCTTTATAGTGTGCAAAACGTAAAATACATAACTTGAAGAGAAGTAACCTCATCTTCTCCTAAGTTCGCATACTGCCTCAGTCCATCAAGCCATGGTTGCGCCGGTGTCCTGCTCCTGCACGCTGCTTGCAGTCCGGGATAAGCTGCCGTTCCAAATCTTTAACCTGAAGGAAAGGCTGGCTTCATCGAGTCTGGAAACGGCACTCGTACTGCAGGGCCCATCCCGTGGTGTGACACGGTCCGGGCTCGGGCAGGGAGCGCCCGCCGTCCCCTCACGGGGCCCTGCAAATGGCGGCCGGGCCGCGCCCTCCCGCGGCTCCGCGAGGTGGCGCTGCCGCAGCCTCCTGCTACGGCACCTGCCGGGCTCCGACAGCTCTCCGCAGTCCTCCGAGCGGACTCCCCGCAGCCCGCACCGAGGCTCCCGCGCAGGACAGGTGTGCTCTGCAGCCCCAGCACTGAGGGGCACAAGGGGCAGGCAGAAATAGCAGGTCGCAAAGGCTGTCGTGAACGTTTGGGCTTCGTGCCGCGCTGAAACATAGGGCTGAGACTTTGGACTCTTTTGGGCCTGCCCGAGTCAAGACACTTGGGGATCATCCAGGGAACGTCGTGACTGCCTAAAGGCACCCTCTCCCTTCCCGTGGGCAAGGTCCGCAGAAACCTAAGGATGTGAACAGCAGCAGGAGTGAGTGGGAGAGAGCAGAAGTGCCTCTAGTGTTCCCCAAGCTCCTGCAACAGGGAAGAGGCAGCCAAGGAGTCCCAGAAGGGCATTGCCTGCCATGCTCCATCAAGCTCCCCAAGTTGCCACAGCACACCAAGCCCGAGGGAAATGCTTCCCTACCCCAAGCTGGCTTTGTCCAGAGCCTGTGAGTAAAGCAAACCAGCACACCCAAAGTGTGACTAAGAGCAGCAGGAGTGACCCTATTCTCCTCCCTGCCTCACCCCAGCCCTGTGGTACTGTGGCCAGAGAGGTTACAGAAATTAAGGAAATTAACTTCCTAAAAACCCAGAAGGAAAAGAGGTGACCTCTTTCTTGCCTCTTTAAAGATCTGGGAGGACCCTGAAGCACAACATTAATTATATGTAACCAGCCTACGGAGGATGCAACACACCGCAGTTTCAGCTCTGTACCAATCCCTCGGGGGACCAGTTTGGGGACATGATTGCAAGCTTCATTTCAGACCTGTGCATGGCTCATTCTGGCTGGCTTCCCTCTTCTCCTGCCATGCAGTGACTACCAGCCTGCTGAGTCTCTTACCAAATTAGGCTGCTTCTGCCCACCTTCCAGCCTGACAGGCTGTCACAGTTTATACCATGGCTAGCTAGGAACTTCTTTCTAATTTTAAGTCTAAATGTATTTATGACCCAGATGAGCTTCTAAGAGAACAAATTAGATTTTTGCCCTAGCATATCTTTTTGATGCATGGATGCTGTCCCCTCTCAAATGCTCTTGTTTTAGATTAAACAAGCTCCACACTCAAAATGGCCACTCACAAGCCTGCTCTGTACCTGCTGCAAGTCAGTTCCATCTTTCCTGAGGAGGGGTGTCTAGAGCAGCATCTGCAATGTCAGGTGAAGAGGTTCCTCACACTTGCTGGTCTCTCCAGACAATTCTTTGATGGGCAAATCCTTGAACCAGTGTCTTTATTCAGAGGCAAATCGGCAGCACATGGGCAGTGTCCACCCCCCTTGCATGCCTTCTTCCAATGCTCCGACTTGAAGGGTGCCTTGGTTACAGTATTCTGGGGCAAAACACTGCTGGTTTTGACAACTCTCCCTGTGACTGTCAGAGCCCCTTTCTTAGACAGCTCCTCACCCACCTGGCCTCTTCCCTACTGGTCCCTGTGCCAGCAGCACTCAGTAGGAGATGGGATAGTTATGAAGGCCCCTGCTCCAGACCATCTGTCTCTTGCCCTCACTCTGAGGGACAGGGTGGTGCTGGGGTATCATGTTTCCACAGCAGAAGGTAGGTTTTTCCTCCTCTAGATCCCTTCTGCTCTTCTCCAAGGAATTGTGATAAACCTGTGGCTCGAGGAGGGAACGACCTTTCTAAAGTTGCAGAGAGAGGCTGGGGGAAAGAAAGGAACACTGCTGGTCCTGCTGACAAGCAGGGCTCTCAGAGGTGAAGGAGAGGATGTCAGGGGACTGTTGACGGCCAAGGAGGGCTGGAAGAGGACACATCCTCTGGGTACCACCAGCCCTATGCTGAGGTGCTGCGTGTCCCTCTGTGGCAGTACAAAGAATTGCTCAGGATCTGTTCAGCAGCAGCCAGCAGGACCAGTTGTCCCCATGGGCTGGACATTCACACAGCCTGGCTGAGGCTGTGGGGAAAAGAGCTGGAGAAGGAGGGCAGGGGAAGGTTTAAAAATAGTTCCCTTCTCATTTTTACAGCTGTCATTCATGGCGCACAAGCCAGCCCAAGGCCTCCCGGCTCCCATCCACGTTACGCCTTACATAATGGGAGACACGCAGGCATCGCTTCGGGCTGGGAACAGTCATCAGGCTGGGAACAGGCAGGGATGTGACATTTACGCTACCCTGCCAAAGCCAATGAGCAGCTCCAGGGTGTCCAGGCCCTGAAAACAGCCTGTGGGTTGGGGTAGGCAGCTCATGTGGCTGTCAAGGGCAGCCCAGCCACAGCCACAGCCTGGAGAGGAGGCGAGGGAGAGCAGGATGCAACCCAAGATGAAGGCTGGCCTCAGTATAGGCTGCTGGCAGAAAGCTGGTCCAGCCTACCGAGCCACTGTGGTGCTTCTGGAGCAAACAGCTGTGGGAAGGGGTTGGACGCTGTGGGGAGGTCTGTGGGAAACACCACAGGAGTCCTGAAGGGTGATTGTTTGCCAGAAGGGAAGATGTGGCCCCAGGCAGCAGACAAGGAGGGAGGCGTGCAGAGATGGCACAGAGAAGCAGAGAACAGGGATTGCAGAGCGACCCTCCAGAGAGGGGAGCTGGAAAAGACCCCACCACAGGAGGTGTGGGAGGATAGGTCTAGGGGAGGAGGAAAGGGACAGGCAAAGAGGATGGGACAGAGCTGAGGGGAGCTGGTGTGAGAAGGGAACCAAATGGATAGGGAGAGTTTTGAGAGGGAGGCAGGATGGGAAGGGCAGTTCTGGAACTGTTAGGGGCTGGGGAAATGGAGGATGACTGAAGTGCTAAAGGGAAAGGTGAAGGTCCACCAGAACCACCAGAACTGCCTATCCTTTTCTGCCACTTCAGTACTACAGGACAAATGTTGCAAAGGGCAAAAGAGCATTCCACGTCCCCCCACGTCAGCCACGCTGGACTCAGGCACTGCTCCCGCATGCTTTTTCCCTATCCCCCTCCAAGACCCCTCAGCCTGGAAAACTGCTAACTCAGTGAAATTCCAGAGACAAGGGGCTGCACATGTGGCATCGGGTCAGGAGGACAGAGCTGGGCACTGCTCTGCACCTGCAAGCCTCAGCCTCCCAGCCTATCTCATTTAGAAACGCTTCCACCCCTCCCACCTTCTGGCCAGGAACTGAGCCATATGTCTGCTCACTGTATGATCCTCTCTTCTTCCAAAGATCACCAGCTTTCATGCTTTATATGCCAGCAGCCAGACTGCCTTGGGTAAGGCATGAGTCACTGTGGTGTGGTTATTTAAAGTGTGTCTCCTTAGCACCAGCCACGTGCCTGTGCTGTGCAGGCTGAGAAGGAATGCGCTGCTGGACCCCAGAGTTTGCACTCGGAGGGCCAACCGCTGAAAGAAAGGCTGAGACTGGGTTAGCTTCTCCCAGGGCAAAGGGAAACCTTGACATTTCTCAGCAGCCCCCTGTCAGTGGGGACAACAGTGTGGCTCGTCCTCGTCTCAAACCACACCAGGCTACTTCTGCATCCACAAACCAACCATACTTCACAGGAGGTGACTGTGTTGCCCGGGGGCTTGGCAGATGTGAGATGCCCCCTGTGAGATGTGTGATCTCACAGGGGTGAGATGCCTCGTTGAACCCATGCAAGACCACTTTTTCTCTCCTGTAACGTACGTCATTTAGATTCACAGTGTCACGGAATGTATCAGGGAAGGTATTTGTTGTAATTGCTCACTAGGCATTTTCAGAAGAAGGCAGGCTCATCTCTTAGAAGACAGCAACAGCAGGAGAGAAATGTGTCAGGTTTGGGAGCTGTTGTCCTCTTCAAACCCAGGTCCTTCCAGCCTCCCTTCTCTGGCCTCTTGAAAGGCTGCTCTCTCTTCCATCTGTCTCTTTGTGTTAGCCTTTGCTTTCCCCTCCCTCCATCTCCTTTGCTTGGCTAGACTTCCCCCTGATGATATTGTTACCCTAATCTTAAGCATGCCACACTGAACTATGAGTCTGTTTGCAAGCTGAGATACCTTAGGCCTGCCTGGTATTAGGCCAGAAAAAAAATATTGTTGTTGGAATTGGCACCAACCACTTGGGAGCCAGCAGTGGAAAGCTATGACCTGATGCCCAGTCTGGATGGTGGGTAGCCTGGAGCTGTGTTCAGGCAGGATGCCACCCTGATACCTTGACAACAATGTGTCCAATTAAGCCCTGTGGTATTTTTGTAATAGCAGAGCTGTGAATTCCAGCTTCCCAGCTAAATTGCACTTGAGTAATGCTCTCATGACTTGACTATCTCCGCAACATTTTAATTAGTCATTTCTGTCTTCCCTACCACGACATGGTATTACTACAAAATTATTGCTATTAGTACAAAATGGCTGCCGTGACACCCACTGTCACACAGCTCTTTTCAAGATGGGGCTGTGTTTCAGCAGCAGTGTATGTTTTTGGAGCCACTGGGAGAAAGAAGCATCAGTATAATGGATGCAGACCCAAGAGCAGACTTTTTCACTCCTTTTCTTTGCAACCCACTGAGGGCTTGACACCCAAGGGCTGTAATGCTCCCACAGAAGTCAGCTCTGATACTGAGTGCAGCAGAAGTGGAAACAGGCCCTTGGGAAGAATGGCAAGGAGAGGAGCTTGGGATGGAAAAGATTCAGAGGATCCATGTATCCTGACGCCTCAAGAATAAGCAAGCAGAGCTGGATCTATACTCCCGCTTTATGCAGAGCCCTGAAAGGAGAAGTTTTTACTTGTAGGGTAACACAGCGTGGTGATCATAAAAACCTGCCTCCCTTTTTGGCCTGAGCAATTAGCCCGTACTCAGTGTTTCCATTAGTAAGAGAACTGAATGATGGCATTAGGTAGTTTGACATAATTCTGTTTGCCTACAAAGCAGGTACAAACTCCTGCTTCTGTAGGCACAGCAGGAGTCAAACTGCACCAGCAGCTTCCTTGGTCATAGCTCTAAGCCTTTTTTTAACCAGTTCTTCAACCTGCTTAGACAAAGCTCCTTGAGCTCTTGCTGCGTGTCAAGTTGCACATTCTTCACTGCACTGCCTGTACACTTCTAGACAGTTTCCATCACTCCTCTCCTCTNTCTCCCCTCCTCCTTCTATAGTTTTGCTTTGGGATCAGTAATTTCCAAGTGCCTCAGGCCATTTGTGGTAGACACACGGTGCAGGAATTTGGTAAGACAGAGCTTCTTTCATCAGACAATGACATTTATTACCGTCTATCATCATGTTGCATCAACATGAGCGACATGCAAATGCCCTGTTGCCACTGTGCTTCTGATTAAACACCTTTGGAGTTTAATGAGTTTTCCTCATGCTGTAAACCAGTGGCCACAGCTATGGTCACTGCTGTAATCCCAAAATAATTTTGGACATCCTGGGAGGGGTGACAGAGCCAAATACAGCTGCAGCATCTTTCAGAGGTTGAAGGTTGTTTTGGAGACTTTCGCAAATCAAGAACACACCTTGCAAAACCCATCATCCCAGCTGGTCAGCAAAGACTGGCCTCAACAAGCTGCTCCAAATGTGCTTCCCTCATCTCCAGCCACGCTTCTGCAATCCTCACATCTGCCACCTGCTCCATCATTAGCTCTTGGGCCACAGCCAAAGACTGTGGCAACACCTGAGCTACTAATTGGGCTATTGCAGCAGGGATGCTGCTGCCAGCCAAGCCAGCTGCTCCAGGATGGGCCAGTGTGCAGCCAGCGCTCCCACTGTGCAACACAACCACCACCTCCCGCAGCTACCCGCTGAGGTCAATGTTTTTGGAAATGCCGTTTCGCTGCATGGAGGGCAGCTGTTGCCAGACAGGCAAGGCATATGTGGGAAGTGGAGAAGACCAGGAGGAGCTGTAGAGGGGGAATAAAGGGAATCAGCTGCTTACAGGTGAATGGCACAAGGGGGATAGGTACAGCAGGAGGCAAAGGGAGAGACAGGTCTGCTCACTGATGGCAGAACTGTCTCTCTTAAACCCTACTGCTGGCTGCTGTTTGCTCCTAGGATCAGGCCACAGTGTTCAGGGAAAACAATCCCTTGGAGCAAGGAAGACAGAGAGGTGAGGGAGAAAAGAAGGCTAGGGCTTTGGAGAAGCATGCTTCCCAAGTTCCCCAGGTGGATAAGCCTACCTGGGGAATGTAGGACCCATAGTGGCATTAGCTGGTGTCATATCCAGAGGGCTGGGAAGCCTTTCCATACCATTGGGGTCTTCCTATAGCTTTTGGCAGCACGTGCATGTAACAGCAAACATTACAGGGGTGCAGTTGCATCGGTTCACCTTTCTTTCTACTCCACCTGCTGAACAGATCCACAAAGCAGAGCAGACACACTCATCTGTGGGTCAGTTTGAGTATTTAACTCCCTGAGGTCAGACCTGTTTTGCTTGGCAAGGTGTGAAGAGGCCAGCATTCACCCAGCATGAGTGAATGCTTTGGTAGGACAGGCTCCAGGCAGGAGCAAAGACAGCTGCACCCCTGGGTAAGAGGCTTTTAAATGTTTGCAAGGTGGAGGGCCACAGCCCTGCAGCCTGCTTTGCTGGTGGAAGAGCCTAGAAAGCCAGCCCCTGTCACCACCAAGGTGAGTAAGATCCTGCCAAGTGCCAATTGCTTATAGGAGGAGCAATTACCACTTCCCCCACCAGTATTTGCAGGTGAAGAGAGTGGCCTCACCAGGCAGGGGAGCAAAGGAAAATCTCTCTCTGCATTTGGCTGGCAGGGGAGCAGCAGACCCTGCAGTGGAGACCCTTTTCAGTCTGCAGACCTTGCAGGGAGAGAGGATAACATTAAAGACAGTGAAATAAATAGGGGGGCCCTTGCTAATTGTACCTTCCTCAACAGAGTTCTATCACAGAAAAATACTTGGAAGGGTTTTGGGAGTTTTTTGTGAGGTCAGAGCCAGCTCCCTGGACCCAATTCTGTCAAGGTTAACAACCGTCACTGGATAAAATCATTGGGTTTTTGTCAACCAGGCAAACACAGTGACACCCCTTCCCTTTGCCCTTTTACCTCCCAGCTGTGGAAGCCAAAAGGCATGTCCGGCCACTTGTGGGAAGCTTTGTCACACCACTGAGGTGACATGGTCTTCCTCCAGTGTAGTGCTGTGGTCTGGCTTTTGTGTCTTCCTCATGGGGCCCACCCCCACCAGCTCTTGCAGCCCTACTAGGGCAGAGCAGCTCTGGAGAAGATACTTGTGCAACTTTGTAGCAGATTCCAGGTATGTTAAAGGAAGATATCCAGCTCCAACCGGTTCTAGACTATGAAGCTCTACTGGCCAGGCAAGGCAAGGGTCAGCACACACTCACTAATGTACACTCCACTTCCTAGCTATGCTTTGAAGATTGCTATTGCAGCCCTTAGATGGTCTCATTCAACCAGTTCATGACACTTTCCAGGAAAGGCCCATCACAGACAGAGGTCAATCAGGTGCTGGTGGAAAACCCACAGGTCTTAGCAGTTACTCTGTGCACTCAGAGGACTCAGCAGTTAAGGACTCAACTAACACCACCAGACACAACAGGACTCAACTAAGGCACCCCACAATATAAAGCACTGGGGTCAAGTTTGGATGGACTCCAGAGCGTTTTAAGGTGCAGGCTGGGAGTCCTGGAGTTGTTTCTTTAAAAATATAAAGCAGCAAAATCGTTTCAGCTGTGATGTTGTCTGTGCGTTCACTTAAAGATGTGGTCAGTGGTTTTCTCCTGCAATAAATATTGGCCTCATATGACTGATGGGAGTACCTGCTGGTTACATGCTATATTATTCTCTGCTGGCAATGGAGCTCTTGTAGCCCCCACTGTTACCCTGTAACCATTGACTTTGGGAAAGTTTTTACTTAAGTTCTGTGACTGGTCAAAAAATTTCCATAACAAGTATCTCCATGAAAGAAAATTGTATTTTTCAAAGAGCACTGTACCTTTGGAGAAGACAATAATTCCAAGATTAAAAATAAAGCCTTATCAAAATAAAATTATCTTTCTTAGCTGGCTTTGACTGGTTATTCTCAATGGTCAAGTCTCTCTTGTATGGTTTTATGCACTTGGTCTGTATTGTGATTTATAATCCAGACCATAAGAAATTTTCTTTGTTTATGTTTCTAAAAACCAGCAATTCGTAGTCCCATTGCAGGTGTGTTAGCACTTAGGCTGTGGGTTACAGTATCCAATGCCTTATCCAATGGTGACAGCTTACACTGCTCTCCTCAGCAGTGCAGATCACCTCTGACTCTGCCTCAGAGCATCACAGCCCACCTGTGTTCTTTCTGGTCTTGTTTTGTTAGATCCTATTTTTTCTGGGTTTGCAAGCCCTTTCCCTTCCTCAGTGTCGGCTGGCAGTGGCATGGCCGCAAGGGATAAGCTGCCCTGCCCCAGCATGTCTCCGTCCCACCCCTTTGCATCACCTCCTTTCCCATTCGGAGCAGCTGCTGGTGCTGGAGGAGCAGCTCGAGGCAGCAGAAGAGACCGATGGTTGCCGACCCAGCGATTGTACTCCCTGGGAGGGCAGTGAAGCCATGGCCCAGGTCCCCAGAGGGGAAACACCGTGCCAGGACCAGCCCAGATTGAGAGTTGGAGGAGGATCACGTATGAGAGTTCGACAAGCAGGGAGCCAGGTGGGGATGGGGAGGCTCTGCTTGGCTGTGCTCACAAGGAAGGAGGCCCATGCAGCTGCCACCCATGTTGGGTCACGGGGAACATGCACTTTTTCACCAGGTAGGGATGGGAAGAGGAGAGTTCCTGCTTCCCTTGCCTCTTCGTGATGTGAGCACCTGTGTGTAAACACCTCAGATGTCCCTGGGGTGCTGGGTGCTGTCCTCATTCCCTCTGCTCCTCGTCCTTCCTTGGCTCATGTTTATGGTCGTCCAGACACCACTGCTGCTCTTTTTCCCTTGTTCTCCACTGTGCTGCCAGTCTGCTCCTACAAGGATGCCAACCTCAGTTCTCCTCTGGCAGACTAGGTCTCTGTGGTTCCTGATTTTTCTGTGTGCCCTTCACTTGCCCAGCGCATTGTGTGAGTGCTGCCACTTTGGATATTGTGGGGAATGCCTGGAGCGTCCTCCTGGCTGCAGCTCAGCAGCACAGCAACGCTGGGCACAGGCAGGGACAGAGGATGACCTCGGTAGATTTTGGAAAGGCGCCTGAGGCCTGCTGTGACGCCACTCATGCCTCTGAGGGAGCCCGCAGCAGCACGTGTTGACACTGAACATGATCGCAGGAAGATCAAGAAAGCCTGTTGCTGAGGGAAGCTGGACTTGGCCCTTGCATGAATTCGCTGAGCTCTGCAACCAAGGCCCGTGAAAGAAGCATTTCAGCAGCAGCAACATTGCCCATTGCCCTCCCTATGCATCACCTTGTGTGGGTCATTTCAGGTTCATTTCTGTCTGATGAAAGCCCCAGCTGCACCTTCTGCAATCAGTTTTCTGATTCACTTGAAGGAAAACTTTGTCCTTGGTGGAAACACCCTGCCAAGTGGGAGGGACACACTCCCTCCTGAGGATCTGCTTCCTTCAGCAGTCAAACTGTGCCAGCAGTGTGAGGCCAACAAAAATAACCACAAATGCCACCCCCCCAACCCCCCCCACTAGGACTCAGCAGCTGCAGAATAACATGGGGACTACTCTTGCCTTCCCGGCATTCAGTGAAGAGGGAGAAAGTTCCCCCTATGCTTTCACCTGTACCATTCCCTGCCCCCTCCTCAAGGCAAAGAGGCAATATTTAATCCTGACCCTCTTTTCCTACCTCACTCCTGTGCCTTCTGAGGGTTTCTTAGGGATGAAAAAAGAACACATTCCTTCCTGACATACACATTTACCATGCTGGAGTCACTTTTGCCACTGGCAATGGCCACACACAAAATGTGCCCTTCACTGACCACTACAACCCAGAAGTACCATGTGTGCCAGACAGGGCTTACCCTTTTACCCTTCACTGGAGTGTCTTAGGGATGGAGGGTGAAAAGTTCATTATTCATCACCTTTATAAAAATACCAAGTTTCTGGAGGTGACAACACAGGCAGCAGTGGGGGGACACTGGAAGAACAGCACTGTAAGGCTGGGGGTGAACATGCTCCTGGCTGTGTTTGAATTGGAGCCCCGCCACAGAAACCAAAGGAAAAAGCACAAGGTTTTGAAGGTGGCTAACGTTGGCCACAGCCTGCAGCTGGGCCGGTGCCTGTGCACTGGCAGAGGACACGTGGGGCGGAAAGACCTGTCTGGCCCTGTGCAACCATGGCCGCAGCCTTGTCCCTCACACCTGCTGGGGCCGTGGGCAGTGCTGTGGCTGCAGCCATGTGAGCATGGAGCAGGTGGCATTGGCAGGAAAACTCCTCAGGGATGCCAAGGACTCAGCGGGTCCTGCCCCCTCCACTAGTGGTGTTTTTCCACCTCTCAGTCCTGGCATGTCGGCAAGTGCTGGGACACAGGGAGGCACCCGCTGTTGGCAGCGCCCATGCCATGTGTTATTCAATCCCAATAATTCCAGGTCTCCAGGAGGCTCTGGGGTAACAGGAGATCTCGCCTACTGAACTAAACTCGGGCTATTTTGCTGGACCTGTATTTTAAACACAGTCCAGAGAATGGCTTTTCATGCTTGCATAAGGCTGTCCTCCGGGCACCAGCCCCTTCCTACTCCCCAAACAGCCCAATTCGAGTCAGACACTGCTACAGCTGCTGTCACAGACTGAAAACCCCAAGGCTGAAGTGTGGCATTTTCTATCTGAACTGTCTCCTCCTTTCAGGCAGGAGCCCGCCTTCTCGGTGACTCAGCTTGCAAGTTTCCCTCTTAATAACGGAGTTCCCTATGACAAGCGTCTAAGCAACACCCCCACGTCCCTCGCTTTGGAGACAAGTCCCATCCTGTTGCCAAGCCTTGCTGGAGCAAGCTGCTCTGACTCGGTCACTGTCCAAACATCCGTCAAACACTCACACACCCAAGCACTACCCCACACTGGCCCAACACAGGGCCCCAGCAGCTCCCCTCTGAAGGCTGACGTAAGGCAGAACCTCTCCCTGCACACTACACTATGCGGGGCTCAGCTCCCTACACTCTTCCTGCTCCCTGAGACAGCACAGTGACAAATACCTCGGGAGGAACAAGGATATACCAATCCTCTTCCCTAATCCCTGCCCAGGCTGTGCAGCTATCAGCTGTAAACCAACTCCAGGCCCTAGCTGTACCCAAAAAGGGAAAGGCTCCATGCTTCCCTGTGTCACAGCTGAGCAAATGCAGGGCAAGGATCAAGAAGGCACAGAGTCGCCCTCGGTTTTCCATTTCCAAAAACATGTCTAAGGGCAAGCATTTGTGTATGCTTTAGATAAATGATTACAAGGGGGTTGAGATACAAAGGGGAAAAAATAGTTTTGTGGCCTAGTGGAGTTTGACAGGCACACGGTAGGCACAAGCAGCAGCCTGGTTCCTGGGGCTCGCAAAACCAAGGGCACAGCAAGCTCTCCCAGGAAGAAATTTAGGCTAGAGGGGCTGAGGGGGAACAGGTAAGGATGCTAGTGGGAGTCAGCTCCAGTTCCTTGCTGGGCTTCCTCAAGGACATTCAGAGCAGCTCCCTTCAACAGCTTTTTAAGGAGGAAGTGTGGGGAATTTGAGGCACTCCTCAAGCAGGAGGTAGCAGGAGTGTGGTGGGGCTAGGGAAGCTGGGTCATACAGCCCATGGCACATGTGGGGCATGACAGGCATTTCAGCACGTTCCTCAGCCTTCTCACCTCCTTTTGCTAAACAAGGAGATGCTCTCTTGAACAGAAATTCTGATTGAAACTGAGCAGGGGGAGTTTATAAAGAGAAACAAAATCAGACCACTATCACAGCTGCATGTTCTCATATCCAGCCTCAAGCCCAACTCACAATGGGAAGTCAACTTCGATGAACACTCACACCAGGAAGGACAGAGCCTGCACACATGTACCTTTGATGCTCCCTTTGATTAGCAAGGCCCCCAGCCACCCCAGGATAAACACGAATTGGCTAGTGCAGAGGGGAAAGAAATCAACCCGAAGTCAGTACCCCTCTGCAGGAGGCACTGCCATGGGGAGCTTCATCTACCCCATGTAGTGATACCAGAGGGCTCCTAACCCAGCTTCATAGGTGATGGTCCTAGTGAGCTGCCACAGAATTTGTGTATTTTAGGAACTCTGCTGCATGACTGAAGGCTCCCAAAGCACCTCACACCAAAGGCTCCCTCCTATCCCCTCAGGGAGGAGAGCCAGCTCTCCTCCCCCTGCTCCAGGGAGCTGAATCATGGCAGGACCAGGGACGGCCAGGCACATCGCCACTTTTTCCTATGTACCGCTATTCTTGGCAGCAGGAGAGGTCACTGAGACAGCTGTCCTGGCCATGTTGCACAATCCCGGGCATCGCTGAGCTATTCCTAATGCTGTGAAATCAGGACCTTGCCTGCAAGGGAGGCACCGAGCACCAGTTCATCCAAAGGCAGCTGTATCCCTCCTTACCCAAAACCAGGAACGTCCGAGGTGTTCTCTCTGCACTGAGCATGCACCACACGACAAATGGTTATTATATCATGCTTTTAATACAAACTTAAAAAAATCTGGAACAATAGAAACTGTACAGATTTGATCAACCTTTTTGTGGGTTTTTTTGTTTGTTTATAACTAAATCTCTAGACACACCAATATCCCGTTCCAAAATATTGCACAACATTCTGAATACAAAACTCTGATTGTATTCCTCCTTCGCTAAAGAGAAAAAAAAAGAAGGAAAAAAAAAAGAAAAAGACAGCAACCCCCTAGTTCCCCCTCTCAGTAGTCCCCTTTTCCAAAAAAACCCAAGCAGAGCACACGCAGAAATCCTCCACTTGGAGACATACAGACTTCTGTCCACTTTCACTCCTCTCCCACAAGGCAACTGTTCCTTCACTCCTTGGAGAGGGGCAGGAGGAAAGGGAAGCTGAGTGGGGAGAAAGGAATCTTCACCACCTCTTTTTTTTTTTAAAGTTTTTTCCTGAAAAAATATTTTCTTCTCTCCTCTTTTTAAGAAAAAATCTTGAAAAGAAAAAAATTACATTTTTTTACGTTAGAAATATACATATATTATATATACCTCTTACATTTTACAAATGTAGCAAATTATTCAATACAAACGAACATCAACAAAAAGAACATAAACCCATAAAAATAAAAGTTAAAAAAAAAATTTTCTCTCTTCTCTTCCTAAGAAACCAGGTGAATTAGTGCAGGTTTTTAAAAAATAAAATTGAAGCTGAACACCTACATCCAAGACTAGAAAAGACCTGTAAAGGCCATTAGTTTCCATTGCTGCCTGATGCTGGAGGAACATTTCTGAAGCACACTTTTTTCCTTTTAAGATGCAAAGAGGTTGGTCCCTCTTTTCCTCCTTCCACTCACACCACTATTTTTAAAGCAGGTATAGTATGTGTGGCAGGGCAAAGCAGCATCAAAGCTTCACACACATAAGCAGGTGGATAGGGGACGTCCCCACTTCTTCCCTCCCTCCCTGTGCTGGAGAAGAGCACACTGTCGCACAGCAGCGGCTCACAGGTGGCTTTGCTAGATGTGGGGACAGTGGGGGGCAACTGGACCAGGTCCTGCCATCAGAGGCTGAGCACCCCTCAGTGTCCAGTGCAGCATGTGGGGTGGCACCCAGCAGCACCCTGTTGGGGAGAAGGACTCCATGGCAGTGGTAGCATCCGTTAAAGACAAGAGGGAAACACAACAGCTGGGACATTCCTCATCAACTTGTCGAAGTCTGGAAACCTGCAGGGTTGAGGTTGTGGGCACCAGCCTTGGGGAAACCGGCTGGGCTTTGCTCTCCTCACCCACCTGCTGCATTGATCATAGCTCAATAGCAAGCAGCCTGCTTGGGAACCCATGCTGGGTACATGGTCAGGACTGTGCACCCCATCACCCACCGAATGGAAGGGTGCATTGGAAACTCTCCTTGGAGAGCTCTGGGCAGAGGCAGTCTCTCTGGGACAGCCCCATTACTCTTTGCAAATGTTTACTGGCAACACAACTACAAAAGGGCTGGAGTGCCTCCATCTCAGGGAAGGGAGGAGGAAAAGCACATGTCAAGCTCATCTCACCTGAAACATTTCTTGAAAGAGCACATTGGTTCTACAAGTGCAGGAGGAGTGGATCAGACTGTGCTCCAAGAAGCATCATTAAAAGAAAACCAAACCTCAAGTTTGGGAAGCAGCAAAAGCTTATTTTTCATTTAAACTGAGCATTTCAAAGACTGGAGTTTCATCATCTCCATCTCACTTCTCTTTGCACACATCCATGCACACACAGCAGCCTCCAAAGAAGCCTTCCTTCCCACATAAAAAGCCTCCACCCTTCCTGGGCATGAAGCAGCCCTCCTTTGGCTTTATGTGAAGGTGGGTTTTGGAGTCCTCAACACAGAACGGATCAAGCTGAACAGAACTACTGCCTGACTGCAGCACATGATCCTGGAGAAAGCTGCAGAGTCCCAGATCCCATCCCTGATGTGAAGAGGCACCATACATTCACAGGCTGAGACGACCATTTGCCTTTGCAGAGCCCATGTCAGCTCTGCCCTAAGCTCGCTGCTGTCCATGCTGATGTGATCTGGCTGGAATGAGGAATTTATGATAGGTGCTTCCTTTTCTCACTGGATCAGCCACCTCCTCATGCTTCTCCAGAAAGGGAAGGAAAGGGATTCAGTCAGGTGCATACCTGGCTAAAAGCATAAACCCTTATGGTACCCCTCAAGACAGCAGCTTCAACAATATCACCCTATCTTCCTGAAAAGCTGTGCTGCCTCACTAACCAAAAAGGAAGGAATTTCCTCTCTGAGACAAGAAGATGAATTCACAGCAGATAATGAGAACTCTGACCTCAGAGGCCACCCCAAGTGGATGCTGGCCCCTGCTACTGGGGAGAACATCTTGGAAGTGGGGGCAGGATCCAGGTGGGGTCCAGCTGGTTCAGTGCTACTTCCCCCAAGCCATAGAGGCAGGTGGTGTTTTTACACCACAGGGGCTGTCATCCAGACGGACTGGGCAGTCCTGAGAGAGCATACAAAGGTCCAATAACCAGAGCCATTAAGCTCAAAGAATTGTCCCCCTGTAGCCACAGCTGGAAGTGCAGACTAGGAAGGGAGCAGGAAGAAGCCATTTCAGAGTAACACTCTGCCTTGACTGTGATGTGCTGGGAGATGGTCAAGAAGAGTTAGTGCTTTTCAGTACACAGACAGAACAGCTGATGCCAGCTTGGGCTGGAGGACAACAGCACAATGGCCTGCGCTGAGGGCACAGGCGATGTTCTCTGTCTACATGCAGAGTCATAACAGAAAAAGCAAGCTCACCCACCCATTCTGGCTAGAACACAACAAGAGTGTGTGTGTCCCCACCAACACTGACTCCTCCTCTTCTTGTCCCTCCTCCAGCACGGTGGTATGAAGATGACATCCCTACACCACCCAGGTGGAAGGACCCCGTGTCCAGCGTGGGGCAGGGGGTGGTGCAGGGAATCGGGAGCATTGTGACCTACAGTTGCACCAGTCCTGGGCTGGGGTGGGGGAAGGGGGAACACAAACCAAAAAAAAAGCCCAAGACTCATTCTAAGGAGTAAAAAAGTGAGTAGGAAAAAAGCACAGGTACTGAGTTAAAAAACAGTTCAGTGCTTCAGGAGCGTTACCAGCACAGCGCAACAACACTGAGCTCACTCTTTTCCCAAGAACCTATATTTGTAAGGTTTTAATATTTTCTGTATATTTCTATTTTTTTTTTCTCTCACTCTTGTTTGCTTGTTTTGCTCTTGATTCCCCCCCCCCGCCCCTCCCGCCCCTAAATACTCTCCTTCCTTTGTAATCAGTTGGCCAGGACGACAGGTTGGAACGACTGGCTAGGATACTGCATGGCATTCAGGTTGTAGCTGAGTCCTTCCACGAAGGGAGACTTCTCCAGAAAGAGGCTATTGGTGCTGCCACTGAAGACCTGAGCCATATCAAAGGTACCACCTGTGCTGGCGTTGAACTGCGATGCTGGTGGGATGCTGCTGGCCTGGTTCTCACTGGCAACACCATCGAAGAAGAGACTGCTGGCTCCCGGTGAGGCACCACTGTAAACGAACTCCTTGGCATTGGGGGAGAGCTGTGATTGTGGGGCTTGGCTCCCAGCACTCCCGATGAAGTTCAGAGAGTGCATAGACAGGGAGAGGCCCTTGTGCTTCAGCAGGTTGGTGGTGGGAGACCTGACCATTCTCGGCTGCTGCACAGCCCCTGCTCCACTGCCCCCTCCTCCAGCTCCTCCACCCTTCTTCATCTTGGTTGAGCCGAATTTGGTGGCAGCAAATGTGGCAGTGGTGAAAGTGATGGGCTGCGCAGAGCGAGGGATGAAGGTGGGGCTGGGTGACTGGCCAAAGGAGGGGGACGGAGAGTTGGACAGTGAGTTGTCCTGGCTGCCAATAGGGACAAATACCTGGGCGTCAGGGTTGAAGCTGCTCTTGATTTCTTTGTCCAGCTCTGTGGCACTGCAGCCCTCACTGTCATCTAGGTAGAGAACCTTAACAGAGCCCTTCTCACCGATCTGGTAGGAAACCTCAAAAGGATCAATCCAGACACTCAGCTCTTCTGGCACATTGGCACGCACATCCTCCACAGCCAGCCCGCTCCGCCTGGCCGCCAGTTCCACCACCGGATCCACCATCTCCCCTATATGAACACAGCGATAGCCAGATCCCTTCAGAGGTTTCTCTGGGTACCAGTGACCCTCATACTTCTTCTTCAGCAGGCGCTCTAGCTCCTCACCAAACAGGTCTGCCCGCCTCCGAGGAAGCTTGTTGTACAGGTATGAGATGATGAAGTTAAGAGCAACTTTGATCTCCAGATGCATACTCTCTTCCCAGCAAGCAAATCAGGGCAGTGTATTAAAAGTGACAAAATGACAGAAACATAGACAAGTTTTGACTCCAAAGAGACCTAGGGAAAGAGAGAAAATGATGGATGAAGACTAGAGAACTCTCCACCTTGTTGAGATAAACAACTGTGCCTTTTCATAAACAAAGCAGAATGAGCAGTTTGCACAAATACTAACAAGAAGTAATGCTGCCTAGGAGAGTCACCACAGATGATCTGCTCCTCAAAACAGAGGGATGCGGGTAGGGAGAACTCTCCCTGCTCCTCTCTCAGAAGAAATAAGGGTGTAGCCACTACACGCACACAGGTAGGTACATCACACTCACCTCGCTGCCAAGCACAGCTGCTGTAACCCGGCAGGTCACTGTCTGCTCTGGCAGAGCTCTGTCAGCACATCTAACGCTCCTCTCCTGCCCTGGCACTCGGCTGCTTCCAGCATGGCTCACCTGCACCAGCCTCTCCAGAGCACAAGTGCAGCACCTGAACAGCCTCGTGACTCGCTCAGCAGCTTTGTGCAGAGACCTGCTCCTGCTCAGGACGGCAGGGCCAGCCTCTCCTCTGGGAGGCTGTGTGGTTGTGCTGGGTGCCACGTCCCGCTGGCACAAGCGCAGAAGGGATGAGAAGGAGTGAGGGAGGGTGCCAGGGACCAGCTGCCAGCCCATGTATACTGTCCCCCTGACTGGCAGGCACATATCTTATTAAGTGTACCCAGCTGAGACTCTGCCTAGCTACAAGCATAAAATCTCAGTTTAAGTCTGCTGAGGGGGGAGAGTGGGACAATAAATGTGCGTAGGGTCACAAAATACACACATGCCAAGAGCCTGTCCAATACAGTTCACATCGCTTATCCCTGCACAGAAGGAAGATGAGCTCTGCCAGGATCAGGTACCTACCTAATAAAAACTGAAATTGCTTGCCAAAGATTGAAGTAATCCTCCCTCTGCTCTGTAAGGAAGTCTCCGAAATGGAGAGAATCCACAAAAGCACAATGCAAAACCACAACACTCAACTCTCCCATTATACGCAGATTTGCAAACAATGTTTTGTCTGGGTACAAAAAAAAACCCCAAACTGGGTATGTCAGCACTACACTCTGTCACTCATCCAAAGAAGATGAATCCCACAGATATTTTAAGAGGAAGCACACTTCCAAGTAGCCTCCACACCTCTCCAGAGGAAAGAGGAATATCCAGTTTTTAATTGGCAGCTTCGTCAGAGGTCACTCCATCTTTAGCAGCCCTCACCTTGCTCAACGAGACACACTTGTCCAATCATCTTCCTAAAATGGGCTTTAGGGATATTCTTCCACAGCACTTAAGCCAACGTTTATGAAGTGTGACAATTATTTGGGGGTGGGGATGGAGTACAAACATACATAGTCAGCATTCCCCTGAAAAATCCCAGCAGCACAACCAAGTATCCATGCTGGCCTAAGTCAGGAGGAATTAAAAAACTGACCAGACTTGTTTGCTTGGTCTGGTTTAGTGGACAAGAAGGATCAAATAATTTTAAAGTAGCTCTCAAATATTTTGAAGCTTTACTGCAAAAAAGGGATGCAGATACTATGCTCTTTCTGTACTACTCCACGTTCACAGAGGCTTAGCTTTAGGAAGACGGTAATCAGAAACACATCCCACACCTCAGATTTGCCGAAAAGGAGGCCAGTTCTGGAAGGAATCCCCTTTGGGTTTGACTCAGCAACATTCAAACACACAGGAACAAGGAAATGGAAAAGAAGACTTGCCTTTAAAACCTGCTTTAAGGAGTTACTGTAATGTAACAAACTTTGGCTGGTCACTGCAACCTGACCGAGTCCAAGTAAGAACAGTTGAACATCAAAGAAATAAGTAAACACAGTTTTTCTAAGAACAATTAAGTAGCCATTTTCAGAAGGCAAAAGTCTTGGCACAGAGTCAGAGCCTTTTCCACAGAAATGAAGTATGAAGCAAACCCCCGAAGAGCACATCTAAATCATAACAAAAGCTTGTATAGACTATACTACCTCAAGGGAGGATTACATGGAGCTCTCTAACTTCTTCGGCTTCGAGACACTCAAAAAAGAGGACACCTTGGGATCCCAGCAAGTTAAGCTAAAAGAGAACGGCCAATCTGTAAGTCTTTTACCTTGTGATAAATTCTAATCCAGACCTAAAATCTATTAAGAAATCAGATATTAAAGACTGGGAAAGGAACAGTGGCCAAAATTTGTTAATGTCCTATCTGCTGTACAAATGTCTCAATATACATTGAGGACCCCAGTTCCTCATCAACTTCTTGCAGAAAGCAGTGAGGAGGTACAATTATACATTTTGTCTTTTCTTCTTTTCTCATGTCTTCCTAAAAAGAGAACACTCTGTACCTTGATGAAAAAGGTTAATTAGTTAGTTGGTTATTTAGTCTAAGTTAATTAGCCCAGTAACACCAACCACTGCCAAGGTAGTGGCATAGAACTAATACCTGCCACCGAAGGCACAGAAAAAGTCACTGGCTCCTCAGGTTGTTGACACAGCAAGGGGATCTACAGTAGGATCCCCTCAATATCTTTCTACTACTCTGAAATGTGATAAAATAATTTTTAGAAGAATTTTTAAAACCCTTGAACCCACTGAAATCACTTGAAAACACTGAAATCCAGCTGAAGCAGCATGGCTCTGAGAGAAGAAACTACTGAATATCAATTTTAAGAGGCATTCGGAGCAGTATTCCATAAAGGCCAGCATTTTCAAAGTAAAGGCTTACTGTACATGGGCAGAACCATCGAGGTACTGGCAGGGAACAAAGAGCTGTTTCTCTGCTCTGAGGAGGGAAGGCAGGAGCCCCGTCAGACTCCCCGTTTATCGGTATGCTGAAGGGGAGAGGCCAGACCATCACTTGCAACAGAGAAGAGCGAATACAGGAGCGATTCCCTTCCCTCCTGGCAACACCAACACAGCGGGTGACCTTGCGAGTATCCCCCTTCGAGCTCCCGAAGGAGGCCCGGCCCTGGGAACGGGCTGGCCACCGCCCCGGGACTTAAAACAGACGGCAGCCACGGCGGGCTGCGGTCCCACAGCCGGACACACCCGTCTGGAACGAGAGCACCCTGCCAAAGGACGGCGGAGAGGCTCCCTCCTGCTAGCCGAAAGGCCCCGCGGGGACGAGCCCCGTCGCCCCCCTCCATCCCCGGTTAGCGCGGCCATCCCAGGTGCCCGACCGGCCCCGGCACGCCGGGAGCCGTAGTCCTCGCCCCGCGACCTACTTCTCCTCGGACTGCGGCTCCCGGCGCACCCCGCGCCCGGCCCGGCGCGTCCCCCGGAGGGGCAGGGCACAAAATTTTCCAGGGCACATGCGCGTTGGGGCCCGCCCGCCCTTCCCGGCGCTGCCCGCGGCCGGGAACACGCCCCACGGCCCGGGACGGCCGGTCAGCCGCCCCCTTCTCCCTTTCCCTTCCCCTCCCTCCCTTCTCGGCAGGGATGGGCGGGTGCGTCTCCACCCCGCAGCTGCTTCCCCTCCACGGCTGTGGGACGGAGCCTGGGAGGCCAGAAGCCCAGTATCCTTCTGTCCCTCTCCCCCTCCCCCCGCTGCTTGTCCCCTTCGCCCCAGTGGGGCTCGCGAGGTCGCAAACAAGGTTCCCAACAGAGGGATCTGATGGATGGGATATATCAACAAGGGCGAGCTCCTGGCCCCGCACACCAAGCGGGGCACCGCAGATCGGGGTGTCCGAAGAGGATGGGGGGTGAGAGGGGGGGCTGCCCAGCCCAGCCCCGACAGCGCCTTTGTTGTCGCCGGGCTTCCCCGCCTCGGAGCTCATCGTACACGAAAGGGAATACCCCGGCGACATCCCCCTTTCCCGGGAGCCCAGGGTGCCCATCGCCGCCCTCGGGCCCAGCCTGCCTTTTTAGGGGCTGCTAGGGCTGGGGCTGAGCCGCATCCCGCTCCCGCCCCCCGCCCCTAAAATTGGGCTGTAGGGAACAAAATGGTGAACTGGGGCACTGCAAAGCGTTCCCAACCCGTGACTTTCACCCCCATTCTTCTCCCTTGAAGCCCCATTAATCCCCCCGGGGACCACAGCCGCACAGTGAGTCCACAGATAGGCAAATCTCTGCTCCTGGTGGGGAGGGGGACGATAAGCCCCCTCAGACCGAGCCCACAAAGAGGACATGCGCTGGAGGGATCCCTGCCCAAGAAGGGGTGTGAGGGAGGGAAGCACCCCCGGCCTCACTTACTTCGTCCTCGGTTCCAGGGCCGGCGGCTGCTGGCGGCTGTCGCGGGGGCCGAGGGCGCTGCCGGCGGGTCTGGTCTCGTCTCTGCTCCGTCTCGTACGTCCCCTCCCTCCCTCCCTCCCTTGTCCCCAACGGCGCGGGGCAGGCCCCGGTGCTATGGTGTGGATGCTGCTCCGGTGCCCCCAGAGCCGCCCGCGCCCTGGCCCCGACTGAGCCAACTCACGGCAAACTTTCACCCTTAGCAACCTCTCGGCGCACGGATCCGCTCCCGCCCCGCGTGATGCGGCCACGGGAGGCGGGCCGGGACTACTTCCCCCTCCCGTCGCCGTCCGCAGCGACCCGGAATGGACGGGGGGGCGAGCCGGCGGAGCCCTCTTTGCCGCCCTCCCCGGTACCAGGAGTATCCCGGAGACGAGCTCCAGGGGAGGAGGGAGAGGGCCGCGGCCTTAGCGGGGATTGACCTGAGGACTCCCCCAAGAGGCTTAGTCTGAGGCGACGAGGGGGTTGGGAGGGGAATCGAACGGAGCGGGGAGGGATGGGACCGGCCGGTGTGGTCCCCGCCCGTGCGCATCTTGGGTACGGTCAAGCCTTAGCTCGGTGGCAAGGCCAGCGCCGGTACTCCCGAAGGGACAATTCCCCGCACACACCAAGCACGTCTGCGAAGACCCCCGTGGTGGAGTTCCCGCCCCGCTACAGTGGGAGTGATCGGGGAGATGTGCCCACGGGCAATCCCGGCTTCCTCCATCGTTGGAAATCCTTCGGAATCCTCGGTCCCCGATGCGGGCGGGGAGCTCGGGGGGCTGCGAGTGCATCTCCTCGGGAAACAAAGGGGTAAGGCCAAACCGGGGGGGCTGGTGTCACCGCGGGGAGCAGGTGCAGCACGGCCACCTCCGCGGCCCCGAGACGGGGACGGAGACCCCGCCCCCCACACGCGCTCCCCGCCTCCCGGACTATTTCGTCTCTGCACGCCTGTGTCCCTCCGCCTCCAACAGAGCAGTGCCGGCACCGCCGCGGCGGAGACGAGAGACCGTAAAGCTTCGCGAGCGCCGGCGGTGCTAAAAATAACTGCGGCGTGTTAGCAACAGCCTTCCCATTGGCTGGCCAGTCCCGGCGGCGTCTTCGGATTGGAGCGCTGCCTCAGCCAGTGAGCCTAAGGGGGTGTGCGCCGCCAGGCGCGGCGCGGGAGCTGCTGGGGGATGTAGTCACCGGGGCGGCCGCGGCCCGCCTCGTCCCGGATGCTCGCCCCGCACCGCGGGGTGTTCGGGCAGGGCTCGGGGTTACAGGTTGTCCTGGGGTAGGACAACCACGGTGACAGCTATCCCTGGGGCCATGGGCCGATGGCGGCACCTCCACTGCCAAAGGCTGAGCTGAACTGCCCGCTAGCGAGCTGAAGGCACTCTCAGCCAGCACGCAAACAGGTCCGCATCCTTTATTTCAAAGCAGACCCATTACTAGTTCCAGGAAAATGAAGGAACTGCCTACAGGCATCCGCAGGCCATGTGTCTTACAGTCCAAGGTCACACCTTCCACACACACCACTTAAAAAGGCTGCTTGCTTTCCACACATAAAGCAGCTTTTGACCCAAGTAATGTTCCAAATTAGTGGAAGGGACAACAGAAGGGACACTGGTGTTTCCAGGCTCTCCCAGCCTTGTGTCCTGCATCTTTCTCAGTGCTGACACAAGCAGATGGTGACACACGCATTACCATAGTCCCTGCTGCAGCAAGGGTAGCTGGCCTGGCAACCATCTCCTAAGTGCAAAAATACAAAGTTCACCTCTTGCCCCCTTTCCACAACAGTCCTCGGCCTCCTTTTGGGTTGGTTTGTCTTCCCTCATTCAGGAACACTTTACCTCAGGTACTGCCTTTGCCATGGAAGAGCATTTCTTTTGAGGCCAGCCAATACCATGTGTTAAGAAATCTATTAATGTTGTACAGCAGCCAGCCTTGCTCATTTTCCCACTGATTACAGAAAAAAACAATATCTTTTGAAGTTGTTTTTTTCTTTTGCAGAGGACGGGGAAAGAGAAGGGGAAGATTTATGAGAGCTATTATGAGCAGCCTTATTTTTGTCTCTCCTATTTTAAAAGAAATTTTGTTACAAAAGAACACCTTTTCTTTTTTTTTTTTTTTCCCCCCAATTATTCCCTTGCTTTGCTGGAAACAAAATCATACCGTCAGCCAGGGATCAGGAAATTAAAATGACTGAGCTATTTTTAGCATCATTAAACAAAAAAGGGCAATTATATTTCTAAAATTCTATTATTTTTTTAATAAGGTGTTACTAAGAGCATGTCGCATATTAGGGCTCTTTAAAATACCTGTGCATTGACCGTGCTCCTTTAATTATGGCATCGCCCTTGTACACATGCAGGCAGAGGAATTCTGTCACAGTATCTGCTCCTGCACTCTCAGCCATTTGGCTATTACGTCAAAGCAAAGCTCCCGTGTCACGTGTGCATGGGGAGGGGAGCAATTGCCAAGCCACTGGGACAGAGCTCATTTGGTTGGGTTATTTAATGCCAGGGAAGGGGAGTCAGGTTATAATTGGGCATAATTAATATCACCATACCCTGAATCCTCTGTACATTCAATTCACATGACAACCCCAAGGAAATGAAAAATTCTTTCCTGCTGTTGAAATAGGCAAACATCTCCAGCTGATGTCTGTAATAAGAAAATAACATCTGTGCAGATAAGGTTTCAGAAGCGAGATTTTGTCCATGCAGTTCGCAGAGGAAAAGATCACAGGCAGATTCCAGACCTCCACCTACCTTTTTTTTTTTGTTTTGTCTCTTTTTAAAGATAATTAATGCTTGGGGCTCAAGGGCTTTGTCAAGACAAGGTCTAGCTGATTCAAGGGACTGGATGTATGTTACAGAGCTATTTGCTGAGCTCAGCTGTAGCTGTGGCTGGCAGCTGGTCTGATGGGGTGTGTAACAGGGAACACCTACATTTCAGAACACAGCAAAGCCTTGTTAGTACTGGCAACAGAGGCAGATTTCTTAATAGGCCAAGAGGTTCCATGTTCTCTCTTTCAATGTAAATATTTGAAATTAAAGGATTTTTTTTTCCTTGTTATGCAACATTTTAATAAAAAAGAAAAAAATAACACTACCTAGAAAAGTAAGGGCAGGAAGACACGCTTAGCTGCATGCATTAGGATTTGAAGACAGCACCATGGGGATTCAGCTGCCATGTTGACAAAGCTGTCCCTGTCTCTCCCACCCTTCCCTGCTGTTGCCACACAAGTACTTCGCAGCTGGCAGCCAGGGTGCCCCTGAATCTGGCTGCATAAAACTCCGTGGACTGATGAAGCCCTTCCAAAACTTGGCCTGCACACAGAAGCAGGACGTGTCTTGTCTCAATTTCCCCCTGCAGGGAAGCTCGCCCTTTTAGCATGCACTCTGCTCTCCAGTACTGCAAGGCAATCTCCTTCTCCTGGACAACTACTTTAAAATCTATTTAGGTTAAAAATAATGCACTTCTCTAGAAGCCATACCTAGGTATCATCTACTGGTGCACAGAAATCATTACCAAGCAAGGTCGTGTTTTTCTGGGCTACACAAATGTGTCCATTACCCTTGTCTGAATTAGCAGCTTTAGGGCAATGTCCCATCCATGCTCTGAAAGTACCAGAAAGGCAGCAGCACTGAACTGATCTGAGCACCAGCAGCATTTGGCATGCTCCCCAGAGCTGTCTGAGCAAACAAGGCAAAGGGGAAAAAGCCTGTTCCTCTCTCCACCTGCCCAGTGACTCAGAACAACTAGAAATGGCAGCTTAACTCTCAGAATACAGACCGATATATCCAGCAGTCAGCATGAGGGCATTGGGAGTGCCAAGAAAGTGAGTATGCTCAGCTGTTTTTGGGGATGGGGGAAGGGATGGGGACACTCGTACGTACCTCTACAGCAAGCCCTGCCTGGCTGATCCTTGCTAAATGATTAGGAACAAGAGGTGCTCTAAAATTAGCTCACCAGGATGTAGCAGTTCTGAGACAAAAAATAATTCCTTGCTTCATTTCCCTCTACCTTTACTGAAAAACTTTGTCATCTTTGAAATTTCTGGGAAAGAAAAAAAAACATGTACAAACCTTCTGCACTCCTAGTGAGATAATCTGCGTGATGCGACTGAGGGTAAGTGATAAATACTGGTTGAAGTGATAAAGTTCCAGGTACAACAAATCTGCATGTCTACCTGCTTTTAAAGAAACACAGAATTTAAAACGGCTGATAAACAGGTCTGCCATGGACTTCCTGGTATGGAGAGGCAGTTGCTTATTCCCATGGAACTGCTTTGTGAGAAGACGCTGTAAGCAATGTGCTAGATTGCTCTGAACACCTTGGCAAATTGCATCCATCAGAAGCCGTGTAGGGGAACCATGGTGCAGGGAAGAAGACATACTGATACTTTCAGAACTCCAAGAAGCTTGGAAGAGAAACCTGACAGAATTAATAGCTGGGGCAGGAGAGGGAGGAGCAGCTGAGATAGCTGTAGGGCCAGTGACAGCCAGCTGCAGCAGGGAAAAATTACTTTTGAGGGGAGGATAATCACAACTTGTGTGATTTTCACTTTTATCCAAATGGTTGGAGCAGGTAGAAGAGGTATTTAAGCCAAAGAGTAGTTAGAGGAATTGGTACTAGCTTCAAGGGAATAGCTGAAATCCTGGAAGGGGCACAAAACAGAAAAAGATCTTGGGGCTCTGCACCCCAAGACCGCACAAAGACAACTGTTAGTGTAGCACATGCTCTGCTCAGACTACAAGTGCTTGAAGGACTACAGGGCACACTGAGCTAGGACCCTGATTTAACCATCTGAGGAGTGTATACACCTGTGGGGAACTCGCTTCTGCCTCTGCACAAAGGTGCCTGTTCCCAGATCTTTGCTGAGCCAACAGACTGCTTTTAGCCTGTACTGCTATTTGACAAACAAGCAGCCTCTGGTTTCCAGCACGCACATGGCCAATAGTCCAGAACACAATAGTTGGTTTCCCATTACAGCAGGGAAGGCTTTAACTTATTCACAAGAACAGGATAGCGAGTCAAATAGCTTAGTAGGTTTTAGAAAGGGATTGGATGTTTGCATGGTGAAACAACATCCACAGCCGTATTAGCTGGGATAAGGGTTACAAGCTCAGCGATCCTCATGCTACAGGACAAAATGATCAGTGGCTGGGATCACAGGCAGACAAAAGCAACAGCCGTTCCCTGAAGCTCCTTGATGCAAGGTCACGTGGCCATAAGCAGATACTGTCAGAAACCAGATAACCCATTGTGAAGTGCTAGCTGTGCTAATCCTCTGTGTCCCCAGAAAGCTCCAGAGAGGCTAGGCACAGAATGAACCAAATATAAATCCTTGTTGTACAAAAAATAAAACCCCAAAAGAAAAAGCTTTATTGGTATGCATCCTACAGAAATGGTTACAAGAAATGGCCTTGGATTTATCTGTCAAAGAAAACATGGAACAGCTGTGCTCTTGCTAGGAAGGTACCAGCCATGAGCAGGTTCCTTACAAAGCAGGGCAGCATGGAAATATACTGGAGGAAAGGAGGAGGGGAGCGGATTGATTCAACACTGATGGATGGGGCAACTTCAAACAATTGAGAGGAGGCGCAGTAAGAACAACCTCAAGGTGCTTCTCCACATTAAATTTAAACAGCACTTTCCATTTTTACATAGCTCCTCTATGTGTAAGTGATTGCCCACTCTGCTTCGTACAGAGAGCTGGAGTAACTACTAGCAGAGCTTCTGCAAAGGCAAGAGACAGTAATCTTCATTTGCCCTCTCTCATCACTGGTTCTGATCAGGTTTCCATTCAGTCTATTGTTTCTCCAACCCCAAGTATATTACTGAATTTGTACTGCTTTAGGAAAAAAATAATCAACCAGTTTTCAATAAGAGAAAAGTCCAGAGATGCTCCAAGACCCTCTTGCCAACCCAACAGGAGGTAGCCACGTACAAATAGGATCACCTCTTCTTGAAGCCATACTTTTTCCTTTCATAGAAAAGATCTGTCTTGGAACTGCCCAGGTTGACGATCTTAGGGCAACCATCTCTCTGTAAGAAAACAAAATGCAAGTTAGGAAATGGGCAAACACAGAACAACATCATTGTTGTAGTAGGTTCTCAGTTCCTACACTCCTCGCCCCGTCCTCAACACATTTCAAACACCTGTACAGACAAATAGCTTTCCAGCCCTGGTTACAAGCAAGACAGTGGAACAGAGAAGAAGACGGATGTCTTTTCAGCATTACTGTAGGATATGCTCTCCCTCAGGGCCGAAATGGAAAACAGCTCATATAACATCAGGCATTTAATGAAAAAGATGCACTGTGCCTCAAGACTGAATTCTTTCTAAATCAGAATATGCAGGACTTCTAAGGCCGAGAAGGATAACCTTTCGTCTCCTTAGCCAAGAAGAATCTTGCTGCTCTAGATGTCACCAAACCATTCTTGTGTTTAGGAACCCCTCAGGTGTGACAGCAGAACTGAATCTCAGATTTCTTGCATCCTGGATCAATTAGTGCAGAGGCTGTAGGGTCAGCTACTCACAGCAGCTAAGTTATTACAGATAAGTTCTTGTACCTGATTTCCAGTAGATGGTGAGAAAAAAGCCACAAGAAAAGCAAGGGGAGTAGGGGAGACCCTCCTGAGAGTTGTGGTTGCAAAACCAAATCAGAGATATGCCTCTTGGTATACCTGGGAACATTTATCCGTGGGCCACCTGAGCCCAGCATCTGCATAATTCTTTAGGGCAAAATATTATGGCTGGCCACAGCGGCTGTGAGGAGCCCAGCAGGCAGAGGAACACATGTCCTTGGCTGAAGTGCAAGCCTGAGTGCATTAGATTTTGAAAGCCCCTGGGCAAATGTCAGATGCTGTAGAACCTGCACCCCAAGCTGCCTGGCTCCCATGCCAGAGATGCAATCTGGTGGGGATGATCTGCATGATAGGAATAACAGGAGAGGTGGGGAACAGAAATCATCCCTCCCCCATACACCTGCCACAACCCATTTCTAGATACTGTCTCCCTATTTCAATAGTAGGACTCTTTCAAGCCTTGCCTCCCACAATCCATGGAGTCTGTTCAAATCTTGACAGCCTTATTGCAGGGCTCTGTTCATCCTTTTACTTCCTCCTAAGGACACAGCTCATGAGCACCCTCCTTTCTCCAAGAAAAGATTACTATTTGCAACTCACAGATGTCCTGGGTGACAAGGTGGGATTCTGGCCCTTACCCACAGATCGAAGTGGGCTGAAACAATACTTCATTCCTTCTTCCACTAGAATGAATGAACTAAGAGTAACCAGGTCCTTCGTTTTGTGCCCAGTAGCATTCTACCTCTGCTGTCCATTTTATTTGCTTTCTTGCTTCACTATCTTTTCCAGTCTTTCTCTGAGGATGATGGAAGTGCTGTGGCTGAAACCTTGGACTGTTAAAGCTTCAGGTGCAGAGCTCTGCCCATTTGTTTTTTCTTATTCACATCAGCACCAGATACCATAATTGTGACAGGTAGCAGCACACTTAATTTTTCTCCTTCTGGGCTCCCTACACTTGTGCCAGAACTTTTCAATCCTGCAACAAATCATGTCAAATCTGCTGTTTCAGATCTCCAACTTCACATCTGCAATAATATGTAACATCTGAGTTTTCTGCTACGGAGCAACTTTCTTTACTCACAGCTGCATTCACCCAGGTGTCAAAATACCCCAGACCTGTTATTCTCCTCTAGCTCTATGTTTTCTACAGTCTTTCCTGACAGAGCAGCTGGTTTTTTCACACCTGAACCAAACATAAGATACAGGTGATCTTTATCATATGAATTGATAAAAATAAAACCAAGCCTATTTTACTCATGACATAAAGCCAGGCATCTTCATTCCAAAAGCAAGTGAAGAAAACTGTTTCTCACAGCATTTATAAAGTAGGAGGCAGCACCACCATCACAGTACTTATATCCATATTTAGATATAGAGAAAGATTATGGTCCTGTTAGATCTAATGATTAAATTCAAATGAGGACCTGCTTCTGTTCTGGATTTGGCTGCACGCCTTTAGAGAAAACAGGCACTGGAGAGAATTAAAGTAGCAACTCACTTAGCTGAGGACACTCCTGTAAATCACTCTGAACCACTCTCTCAGTGTGTTCTTCACAATCATTAGAGTGTGTAGGAAATGACATTTGCAAAGCACCAAACAACTTTTAACAGACACTCTCACAGCTACCCGGCCTATATTCTGGGATAGCAGAACTGTAAGCATCATGTATCTTGTTCTTCTGTAAGGTCTTTCTTTATTGCAGTTCATGTCCTGCACTCATTTTGCTGGATTATTAACAAAAGCCTATAAGGGTTGAACAGCTGCCTTATTTCATATGCGCAGTGGCTTTCAGCACAAAATTATAAAAATAGGATAGCTCTGGCTATAGACAAAAGGGATCATTACAGCAAAAAGCATTAGCAGAAAGAGAGATATCTACAATATAGACCATTCCAGAAAAGAGTAAGAAAATATAAACTGGATCCCATTGAAATTATACAAGAAGCATCAAACTTGTGAAACACAATTACCAGTGGAGCCACTGGACACTAAGGACCGACTTTACCTTGTTATTCAAAGGAACACAAAGGTTTTGATTCCACAGGCCTTACAGTACCACATATGATCTTAATCAGTGGCTCATAATGGACTCCTAGTGAGGAGCTGCTCCTGCCACTGCCTTGTAGTACCTGCAGTATTTCTGACCCTGGTGAAACCTAGGCTGGAGCTGTAGTAAGATAACGTGAAGTGGTAACAAGCAGTGTATGGAGGAAATGAACTGTGAGCGTGCAAAACAGTCAGAGATCCTTAGAATGAAGAGAGTTACAATACCTCAAAATACTTTCCAAACACAGGGACCTATCAACAAGGGAAGAAAGGTTTGAGGTATCGCAAATGAGTGGCAATCATCTCAGCACTAATTTTGGCAGCTCTAAGCCCCTTACAGATAAGCATGGCTACTATGTAGCTGGGACGGCAACTTACATCTTTTTCCTGGATGGTGCACTCCTTGCAGTAGTAGGCATCGGACACTCCGGGCCCCCCGCAGATGACACATCGGCCCTGGTAGGAGCCGTAGTTACACTCGTCACAGATGCGCACCAGGGTGCAGGGCCGCACGTAGGAGTCACAGATCACACACTTGCCATCACCTGCCAGCACAGCATGGCCTTTGGTTACAGAATGTCCTTTTTGCCAACCCCACATCAGAGGAAAAGCTTCCTGGTCAAGTAACTTTCCTGTACACTCAAAGACAATACAGCTGAACTACAGAAATTTGCCTTGCAGGCATAGGGCACAACTCTGTATTGCACACGCAGACTTGAGAGGAACAAAGGCTGTGGCCTGCAATGTTTGAGGTTTTTTTAAATTTAGTCACAGTCAGTACATTCACAGTCAGAGAAGAAACCCAAAATTACATCTTTGTGATTAGCCAAGACTTGCTTAGATTGTACCACTACCTTTACTCTACAACTTTTCCTGACTTATTCACTTGCAAAAGAAAAAAAGCCAGACTGACAGGACTAGAGTCCCTACCTACACAGAAGCAGCAGCGTAAGCTACTCCCACAGTGCCACATCAACAGAAGTCTGGAGTTACTACCCGCAGAGAGATAAAAGATTGTACTCATGTTACCTTTAATCCTTCATCTGTGAGAAGGCCAAAGAAAGGGCAAATGGGCATAAGCAGCCATTTCACAAGTTGCTCCTGCTCTCTCACAAGGAACTGAGTGAAATACAAGTACTGATATCATACAGGCAAGGAGCCATCAGATGCCAGAGACAGTTTCTGTTGAGCTGGACCTTAACCAAAACACTGACCTACGGATGAAAGGCTCCATATCCTATTACCAGTTCCCAAGGTATCTAATCCTGACTCCCACAAACAGCTTGCCTAACCTGCTCTTAAATCTCTGGCATGATAGCCCTCAGTTACTACCAATGGGAATCTGTTTCACTGTCAGGTGTTCTTGAAAATGATCTTCTTGCTTCAGACTGTCCTTCTCCCGCTTAACTTATTCTCACACTATTTTTGAGTCACAAACTACTCACCTTGTTTGTTCTGTTCCCCTACATGATCTAACACCAGATCACAAGGATCTAACAACAGATCATACTCTTTCTTCCCTTTCACAGCTAAGCATTTGATTCTGGGTTTTCTTTTTCCTGCTCTAACTTTAGACATTTGCCCTCAATTTCTTCCTCTCCTAGATGCTAATGGGAACCTTTCTTGCAGTATGATGAAGTCAGAATCCAAAAATGCATTTTTTCTCCTGCTTTGAAATGATCAGGATGATATTTTGGTATTACAGATTACAAGGATCCAATGAAGCAGCCATTATAGCCTCAGCCACTGGAAATGCTGGTAGCAGGTACTCTAGAACTGCATTTATTTGTAGGAGAGCCTGTTTGAGCTTGCAACTTTTTAAGTACTCCTTGAGCTACACTTGCAACGTTAAGGTAATTGTTCCCTTCTCAAAGGGTGACATCAAGTTTGTCGTTAAAGCAAAAATGGATTCCAACCTTTGAATCCAAACTGCATGCTCTAACCACCACATCATGTTCTCAAGCAACTAAATATGGATGCTATACTTACATTTTTCACAGAGTCTTCCAATTGCTGGAAAACAAAAAAAGAAAAATATTATTTGAGACGGGAGAAAAGTCTAAGTAACTACAAGCTTGAATGTCAAATAATTATCTTCTGCAATGAGCAGTCCTTAAAAAAATTAGAGGTTAAACCACAGAAACAGTTTGAGCATAAATACAAACATTCATGATCAACAATATATATCCTCCTGGAGACATTTACCAAGACAAAGATGCACCATGAATGAACAATGACACCCCTCTGCAGTAAGAAAACCAACATTCATCATTCCATTTCAAACACAGCCAGTGTGTCAGACTGAAGGAAATGCTGTACATGAGTCTTGGCACAGCTTTTACACTGGTTTTAGTGGGGGAAAGAAAATAAAATCAAATGTTTGTTTAAAGCAGCCCAAACACCTTCTTTACTTTAGAACATGAAGGTAGTTAGATGTATCTTAGAAGTCTTGTCACTTGTCTGGGACACTCACAACAATGATATCAGGAACTTAGATAAATGCCATAAATACTTAGTTTTAAAGACTAGATGTCCACATTCACAAAGACTAAACAGTGATTTGGCTGTACTCTGAGAGACAAGGGATTTATCAGAACATGACTTTTCAACATAGACAGTTAGAAGCACCGACTATTCTAAAAGAATGATTTCCTATGGACAGTGCAGTTGAATGCTTTGCGTTCACGGATCTTGCAGAAAGCTGTTCGTTAAATTTTCTTTCCAAGGAGTGACAGAAACATGGAAGGGATACCTCAACTAATCTTCTAATCTTGGACAAGAGTTCTTTGAACCTTGACCCAAATGCTGACTCAGATGCGACAAGGACAAATCCCGTTATCTGTATTAGAGGGATAACCCGGAAGAAAACTTTTGTTTCGTAGCCAGAAAGATACTCCCAAATGCTGCTGGATCCATAACGGACGGCGGAGCGTGCGATCAAAAGCAAACAAAAGGAAAATAAAAGGAAAACAAAAAAGTGGACGAAGGAGGGAGGGAGGAAGGAGCGGGTGGCGCGCGCCGTCCCCCCGCTCCCCCGGGCCTAACGGCCGCGCGCGCGCCCAGCGGCCGGTAACGGGCCCACACGCG
>WAAG01047523.1:9496-31335 GCA_013390105.1 Tichodroma muraria | reverse complement strand
TGTTTAAGCTGAAACTGCTTTTGAAATCAACATCCATCAAATGACGAATTGTCTCAAAGGCAGTTTACCACCACGCTGCTCCTGTGGAAGCAAGAACACCCAGAAGACTATTTGCTGGTTCTGGGTTATGGTTAGAGGTATGGCTTGTTTGTTGCAGGTGTCTGTACCATGGGTTGTGAAACCCAAGGGTGCTGGCGTTCAGCTGAGTAAGCCTCTCCTCTTAGGGCTTAGTCCGAGTGAGAGGTGAACATTTCTGACTGTTATTAGCTGGTCTTCCCTTCCTTTTTATTCTACATTCCTGATCTTATGATTAGATTGTTCAAATTGTCATGACTACATTTTTATACAGTTAAACTTTAGATGTCTGAATAGAATTAGATCACTCCCAGTATAAGTTTCAGAGAACAGCTGCCTAAGAACCTCATCTCTATTACATAGTTTGATGTCTTCTTATGATGATGTATGAGTGATACAAGAAATTGCCTCCCTTCAATTTCCAGTTACTCTGTGCAAAGTTGGGAAATGTTAATTGCTGAGGCCTTAGCTTATGCTTGCATCTTTGTGCCTAGAGTCAGAATTTAAGAGGGAGAGGAAGTAACAGCAGTGGAAAATAGATATCTTAGATATCTTAGATATCTTAGATATCTAGACCCTTAGAAATCTTGACCCATCAAAATCTGTGGGAAATAACAGGACACCAAGGATGCAGAGGGTGGTAGCTTTATCATTTTTTAAATGGCCACAGAGATTGGAGCAAGGAGGCTCCTGATGACTGAAGAAAAAGACTGTACTCAAAAGTAGAAAGAGGCACAATACAGGGAACTTCAGTCTATTCCCTAAGAAAATCATTAAACAAGTCTGCTTGAAAGCCACTTTTGGGTGCGCAGAGAAAAATTAAGTAATTCATAACAGTCAGCACGGATTTGCTGTGGGCAAATCCCTGAACAACTTGCTCTGAATTCACTGTTGACTCTGCTTTGAACAGGAGGTTGGACTGGAAGCTTGCAGGGGCCTCTTCCAACCTGGATTATTCTGTTGTTCTTTGATTCTTTTACAAGTCTGTGGTATAAGTGGTACTTGTATTGTACAGAAAAATATTGCAGACTTGGACCGCTGAAAGACCAAAAGGAGCAACTTAAGTTCCACAAGTGGAATTAATAATATTGTACATCTGCTCATTCACCTTCTGGTATCAAAGGGGTTTATGTAATCAATAGTTACCTCAGCATTTTTCTCTGTGGCTCTGCCTAAAGGGAAATCACAGCTTTGCTACATGATAACAAAATTCTTACTGACTTCAGGAGGCTCTGAATTCTGCCAGCTTGAATGGACATCACTGCAGGGTTCTTTAAAGTCAGATAATGGTTTTAATGTGGGGAGAACTTCAGAGAATATTTCTGAGTTTTTCTGAAAGTGTGTTTCACAACATCAGACTCCTTTAGCATATACACATTAAGTTATGCTAGTTTTGGAAACAAACAAACAAACAAAAGGTATTTCTCTCAGCTTTGTACCTGTGTTTCTGGAAGCACAAGTATTTAATTGAGTTGCTGAAAAAGAAGAGGGAAAATTGAAAAAGAAAATCTTCCCTATGATCACCAAGAAACTATTTCCAAGCTTTGGGAAATGTTGGCCAACTCTGACATTTAGACAGCTCATCTAACAGAGAAAGACTATGGAAAAAAATCTGAACTTTATCGTATGAGCTTGCTTACACCCTGAAAAAGCCTGTTTTTTACAGCCAGGATAAAATATACAAACTGCAGTATAAACATACAGTGCCCTGGTAGGACATATGTTCCTTTACTGCATTTCTCACAAGGAGGAAGGGGTTTTGACATTGCTTAGGCTGGCTTTATGCAATAGCACTTGGCAGCAGAGCATGTAGAGCCATGGTACTGTTACGTTTAGATGATAAAAAATGTCCAGGATGCGTTTCCTCTTCTTATCTAACCAGCCTATTCTACTTCATAATGTTGTATATGCTAGGGATTACAGTGTTTTTAATTGTCTGGATTACGTGTGAGTACAGGTAATGATAAATTCACACTGGAATCTACTTGGCCCATAAAAATTTTATGCAGCTCTGAGGAAAAGTTACTGTTATTAAAGAACCATTTTGGAAACCAAGGTGCCTGTTTCAACAGCCTAGCCATAATCTTTTCATGGACTCAGTTTTGGATGAGTGCAGGTGTACACATAATTACGAATTTAAAATGGTTCACGAATATTTGAAGACAAAAATACTGCCTATAGAGGTTAATTTCTGGAAAATAATGGCTACAGAATCATTTGGTAATTTTCTACCCTGCCCTTCCAAAAGAACAGTCTGGATCTAAGGAGTGTCTGTCACATGTTATTGCCAATTGCAGTGTTTGGCATTTGTGGTGATTTTATACTAATATTAATAAAATATTTATGTTTTTCTTCTTCATATGTTTTAAAAGCCTTCAGAACTTGTTTTCTTGGCATTTCTTTCCCTGTAGTCATGAGGGATTTTTACATATTTGTAGAAGATCTGATACAATGCATTTGTCCAGTAGCTGGAGCATTAAAAAACAAGAAACTTAAATCTTGCAGTTCTGGGGACTGGTAATGCTGCTTTTAGGATTTGGGAAGACTTTTTTTTTTAATGGAACAGTTACATGCTTGTATGTGAATCCATTACATGACATACACCATGGTTAGCAACAGCTTTTGTGTGTCATGGCTCAGGTTCCCATACACTCCTGACAGTTTATGCATATTCATGAGATCCATGACATTTTCCTGCATCTGCTCTTATCACAGATTTCGTTTCAAAGCAGCACTTCATTGATGTAGTACACTGACACATTTTACATATAATTGCTTTTTGTCTGGTTGCATGATTATTTTGTGACACCTAGTGGATATATTGATAGTGGTGCTGATTTAAATTGCCTCTGGTTTTCTTACTCTTCTGATAAAAGTTCTGGCCTGGAAACTCAATTCACATCACAAACACATAGACTCTCTTGCTTTCTAACTTTCTTCTCTTTTTTTTTTTTCCCTCTTTAACTTTACTCATGGAATAACTTGCTCATGGGCAGTGAACAAATACCCAACACTAGTCTTGAGGAAATTCCAAGAGTCCCAAAATAATACAGGGTAGTAAACATTTGAAAATGTCATGGTATTGTTTAGTCAGGCTAGGCTCCCTACCTGTGCAGTCTGGGATCTTCACACAATAACTTTTTCTACTGTATCAACATTTTTTGAGGTGTGCTTCAAGCATGCAGTTTGATTAAGGACGAAATGTGCACTACATAAAGTTGTAGAAGGTTGCAAAGAAGTACTTATTACCCTATGAGGACTCCTAGAAATGTCTGTTCCTTTAATGTTCTTAGAGAATGAAGTCTGATAAATAATTAAAATATTATTCTATACACACAAAAATATTTTCAGAATATTTACATCAAGAGTCTAGAAATGCCTTAAATGTATGACCTACTTTCACAACTAAGATATGTCTTGTGAAGTATATCTTAATTTACATGTCATGGATTCTGTGCCTAAAGCTTATTTCTGCAACAGGAAAATATTGAAATACTGTCCAGTGTGTTTGCTACAAATGCTGTGAGATAGAAAAACAACTACTTTTATATGGCTCTTATCTTCTGTGTTGATAAGGGGAAGGGAATCAATTATTTCAGTTGCACCAAGTCTGCTTGCTGTGTTTCTCAGCTGATACTAGTAACGGGCATGTTTCTGTCTTCAGAGAAGGTATGATCTGCTCCTGGCATGACACATCTTACATTCCAAAGTCTGTCATCCCTGAGCAGGCGCAGAACAATAGCTTACATGATAGCCAAGATAGAATTTAGTAGATTTTAAATAGGAGCTAAAAGGAACTGTAAGGCATATGAATGTGGAGCTAAGAGGTTATGTATTTTTCATATGTGGGGAATTGGAATGGAGTTGTGCACAAGACATGAAGAGATTGCTTCTAAAGACCACCTACAAGATTTTAGGTTTCAGCTTCTTACTCTTCAGAGAAAATGTGTTGCATATTTTGACTCCCAAGAGCTTCACAATCAGAAAATGTAATACTGAACTGTGTTTTTAATGCTGGCTGACAAGGCACTCTTTCCCTGTGCTTTTCCCGGTTGCTCCTTGTAACAGTTCTCTTGTGACTTCCGTTTATGTAAAATTAGGGCCTGTAGCAACAGCATCATGAATAATGGACAGGGAGAGGCAAACACACCGTGGAGCTCTGGATCACAAAGATCTGCTCGCTCTCTACCACCACTTCAGCCCACTCATGAATGTTTAACCAGTGGAAGCTTTAGTCTCAGGTACGAAAACCAGCACTAGTGCCCATCTATGGAGAGCCCCAGTCACCTGAGAGAGGGTTGTGTGGTGCTGAGCACAGGCAGTGCCATGTGAGCCCCGAGCCTGGAATTCGTGAGGAACTCCCTTGTGCCAGCGGGTGCCATGTCGGCAGCACTGCCCACTCACCCCAGCGCTCCAAAAGCCTTTGCCCCCTCAGCAGGCAGGCACAGGCAGAAGGGCCCTTGTGTGAAAATGGCACTTTTCAGTGGTTCCCCTTGCTTTTTAAAGACTTATGTAAAGCTGGGCTGGACGAGTGTGTGCGTCTGCCTCTTGGCAGTGTTGTTGGAATGCTCCGGATGGAAAACAACTGGTCAGAGCAGAGGCAAAGCCGTCGTGGCAAAGCACAAATGTGTGCTTCTGAAATCATAACACAACTTGAGACGGCATCCCATCCTAGGGTGGTAACAAAGCTGTTGCAGTGCACAGACATCTGTGCTGGTGACCAAAGAAAAACAGTCACTAAAAGGAGACAGGGAAGTCAATAACTGGCAGGGTGTTGCTAGTGGCAAAGTCCTGGAGGTCCCCTGACAGGGACACAAAAATGCCTAACAGGGTCAGGGACAGCACTTGCTCTTGCAAATGGGCTTGTCTGATCATGTCTATCAGGAACCTCACACCCTCCCCAAACCCCAAAAGTAACCACAAACAAACTGCAACTTGGATTTGCAATGCCTGTACAAATGCTTTCTCTGTGTTAATGCATGTGGACTTCCAGGCCTCTGCTGGCTTACTGTCAGGTTGAACCAAGCCCACTGGCTCAACCTCAAATGCAGTCCAGGCTCCAGAACATTGTTCTGCAATAGAAATGAATTTTAGGCTTCTAACAATTTTTAAAACAAACATACTACACAGAACAGTGATTTCATGCCAGCTTTCCATACAATGTTATCCGCAATTTCAAATGCTGCAGGCTCTAAAGTGATCATCACAAATGGAACAGTTTGTAAAGGATGAATTTTACTTGTCTGCCATCATAAAAAGCTCCTTCTTCATGAGCACTCAAGTAACTTTATCCTGTTTGTGGTGATGGCAAATGCAAGGGTACATTAATGTAAATACAGAATTTTAGGCTAAATCCATGTAACAGTAGCTTATTCGGAGCTTTGACCTACTCTTGGCTCCCAGACCACTAATTCATTCGCTCCTACTTGTCAGCTGCTTGATCCCACTAAGGGCTGAAATTTAAAATGAAAGCCTTATGGGAGAAAGGCCAGAAGCCATTTTTCTACCAACTATAATTATTGGCATGGCTGCATTCTGCAAAATGAATTCTAGTTTCTTGTTGAGGCTTACCCTGACAGACAATCCCTCTTGGTGCTTAATTAAGTTAGGATTTGCACATACTGGTTTATTGCTTGTCTTTTTAAAGAAAAACAATTTTCAAGGACCTGAATCAATTTCGGAGTGAAAATTCAGTTTTCCCAAAAAGGAATTGCTGGATTGAGATTGGGAATGGCATTTTTTTAAGAAGATGTGACTATTCAATTTCCCCTAGCTTCTATAAGGAACTGAAAAAAATAGCACTTTCTAAGTGGTGTCACATAGATTAGGTGTGATACTGTATGAATTGCACATACTAAAAAGCCAAATCCATTTGACTTAAAATTCAGATGGCTTATTTAAGATTCTCTGCGTAGTAAAGGCGTTTTCCATCCAAAAAGAATGCAAAATACCACTCGAATAATTGCTTGTGAGATGGCTGAGTATTCAGCTGGAGAGACTGGAAGACTGATTCTGACTGTTCTCTGCATCATTGACTGTGCCTGGTTTTCATTTTCATTAGGGGGAGTGGAGAAGGTGCAGTTTTGGAGAGCTGGACATCACATATCAAGTCAGAGATGAGGGTGATCAGTTTAAGTGTTCAGTTTTGTGTTCAGAGATGTTAAGGCAGATCCAGGTGATGTCAGCTGAGTTAGGTGAGCTCAGCTCTTTCAAATATAAGGTCCATTGCTCAACATCCTAAAATTAGTGAATATTTGTGGGGGTTGTCATTAACATTTCCTTTTTGTGTGATCTGCATGAATACAATCCTCCCAGAAGCGTGGAGATAACTGAGGAATTTTTAGGAAATATTTTAGGAGAGGTGTTCTATTCCCCTTTTACTCTTGCTTTTTCTGTCTGCCAAGAGAAAATAAACCTGACACATTCCATTTGCTTTTTCCCAAAAAAAAACAATCTCCTAATTTTTGACAGCTTCATCTCCTCTTGCTGGCTTCATTTCCCAGATAATCCAGCCCTTGCACTTTTGCTTTTACAATGGTAAGATAGCAAGAGTACCTGTAACGTTTGTTTTTCATAAGGTGTACCTCACTTAGCTGATGGATTTGTCATTTCCACACAGGTTTCACCTCCCCTGGACTCTGGACTTGCCCTGATTTCTGGGCATTAGGATCTGGTGGTCCTCATCTCTGCCATGGAGAGCTCAGGGTTACAGTGGGGGCAAGCACAGCAGCTCATCTGGGGAGCCAGGAGATGGAAAGATTATGCCAGGAAAACAGGAGATTGATCTTTAAGCCCTACAAAACTAATAGCTTGTAATACACTGAACAGTTCTGTGGTGTCTTTCACAGCTCACTTTTTAAAAAATATATCTCCTTAAATTTTTATTTCCTTAAGATCACAAGTGCAGCATACAGAGCTGCCAGTGCTTAGCCCTGGTTTAATTTCTGTATTTGTGGAGGCTTTGAGACATCAAGTGTTTCATCATTCTCTGGAATACCAGCTTTTGTGGCTTTTTAGCATTCAGCATAGTACCTAAGCGAAACACAGAGATCAATGCAATAGAAAAATAACTATTTTGTCAGTATAGATACTGCAGTTGTCCTAAGCAGAAGACATGATCCCACCTCCAAGAAAAATGAGGTGTATTTTTGATGGAAAACGGTCTTTCCCCTATTGCAAGTCCATTTTGAAGCATGTTTAACGTTCCAGGAGTTTCACAGAACAGAAGGTGTATGAAATGACACCCGTAGAACATGTCTGTGGTGATGCAGAACACCTTTAGTGCACACCCAGCCCCAGCTCCATGGCTCTGCTGCTTGTCAGACCTCCCTACACCCAGTCAAGGAGTTAGAGCAGCTGACATTAAGCACATCCCGTTTTCTGATAACCATCGTAAAACTCTTCTGGAAGGTCGTTTCTGCGGAGGAATTTCCTTGACTTTAGCATGGTTCCCCACAAGAGTGAGGAAGTTCCTGTACAGGTCTGGCTGGTAGTCAGGCTACAGTATGGGAGATGGATTTATTTAAGCTGATGTATTTAAATGTTTTTACATTCTGTTGCTTTTTTTTTTTCCCTATACATGAAATGCTCAGACTTCAGAAACACACAAAAATTACTACAGAGCTCAGAGACATTTAGCCAGAGAGTTCTGACTCATTTCACAGCTGCTCCTTTTTCCCAAATACTTGCAAACAGTTCAATAATGACAATGGCTTCACTGAATACATAAAACAGTTTATTATAAAGAGCCATGTTGCACTGCCTGTAATGTGCTATGTAATAAAAAGGTGAACAAATTTTTCCCATTTTTTTCCCATTGTGCCTGCCTGAAGTTCTGGCAGAATCTGTCCTGTATTATTAAATTACAGGAAAGTTTCACAGCTGGGGAAAGAGCTGTTGTTTGCCATTTTAGAAGCAACTGTATTTAAGTAATAAGTGAGATTGCAGTACATGTTGTATTTCACAGGAGTCACAACATCTGTGTTTGTAGAGTGTTTTTCCTACTTGAAGTTTGCATGCTATATAAAGGCAGCGTGTCATTTTCATTGTATTTAGTTAAAAATATGTTTTAAAATATGCTTTGTGGAGTTTATCATACATAAATCCAAGGAAACTGAATCCTTCCCTCCTCTAAGTAATCTCCACCTGAAATCTCTAGGAAAGTTACCTGCCACGATACTGCTTTGCCACAATCCTGCCCCAGAAGAAGGGTGTGGCAGTTCTCCTGCCTGATCCAAGCCCTGCTGAATTTGGTCAGGAGTGTTTGCTTCCCTTGGCTGCAGTGTCCACCCTGGCATATCCTCAGCCATTTCCGCCACAATGCTCTTCCCAAAAGTGTTGGTGACGTTTCTAATCGTGAATAGATAATCTGTAGGAGCAGAGTGGGGACTGTGCGTCACTTGGGAATCCGAAAGACAATCACTGCATGCTGAGAGTTTGGAAACTGCAGGTCTGGCCTGCATCCAGACCCCAGACCTTGCTGGGGAACATCCCTGCCTCAGAGAGCCTCCAAGCCCTCTTCTTCCCTGGTAATCACAGTGCACTCCAAGAGCACGCAGCCGGGGCGTTTCCTTCTTCCTGGGAGCCAGGGAGGCTTAGCCTCTATAAATCCTCAAGAGGTTCTGGGGGGAAGGTACCTTGAAATCACAGAATGCTTGTTCTGTGCTGTCCCAGTCTGTTCATTAGTAAGGCTTTTAGTTATATAACAACCCTGCTTTAAAACTGTCTGCTTTCCTGTAACATCACAGAAATAGCAGACTTGGCCCCCTGCCTTTTGAAAAGTGACTGCTGAGGTACTCATTAACATCAGTTCCAAGACATTTTTCAGTGAGAGTTGGAATATGGAAATGTCATATTTTTTTCTAGTGTTAAACAGTTGTTAAACTAGAAACATAACTCTTGCTAGATAGCTATTTCTTGTGCCTGTCGTCTTCATAGAAGGAAAATGAATATGCATTTTTCTTTCATTAAGTATTTTAAAGTTCATCCTTGTTTGGTGATCTAGTCAATTAAAATAAGTTTATGGGCAGCTTGTGAGACCAGAAGACTAATTAATTTTAGGCGTTGGATAAAGCACATTCTTTTTCATTTTTGTCTGCTAATGAGTATTGCTAATACCCATAATAACAGATCTTATAGAGAATAGTGTTACACAGAGTTTATGGTACTTTACAAGTAATTATCTCAATATCATTATGAATTAAAAAACTACTACTTTTGTGGGAAAATATACATTAAGGCAACATTTTATCAGCACAGCACCTAGAGAAAAGAATCTCTTAATATCATTATCATAGAAAATCAGAGCATCCTTTAGAAATGGTTAATTAAAGTTCACAGTTTTTTCAACAGAGATAAAGATTTTCCAGTATCCCACCTAGTATTGCCCAAAAAGTGTGAGTTGAAGTCCAGATATTTTAAAGACAGGCAGTGTAAATCCCTAGAACATACTCCCCCAGAATGTTGCTTTTCTTTTAATCTATATTTCTGTCTCTTAGAGTCACTGAGATCAGCTGTAAGTGTAGGTTCTTCATCCAAAATTCCCTGTCATGGAGTTGGATGGATCTGTGGGGTAGTTCGGGCTTTTCACTACTGTGAATGCATCCTTTTAGAGCCAGACTGGTTCTTTGAACTGATTTCACTGGACCATCCAGCTGAAAGACTTGCTATTCTGAAAGGTTACGTTGTTTTTAGCCTTCCACTATAAAGTTTGGCTTACGAAAAGCCGCACTTTGAAGTCACACAATACTCAGCTTTCCTCCGATTATATTATGTAACGCTGGTCTATTGTATTGGGTTTATTTTACACAGAAAACACTTTCTGAGAGGTGACTGTGCACCACATCCAGCCTTGCTGAAACTGCACAGAAGTTTAGTTCCACATTCTTGGCTCTTAGGAAAAATGCTGAGATCTCTGATTATAAAGAACTTGTTTATTTTTAAATATTTTATCTAAAAAACAGAGGTACTGGGTAGGAGTTTTGTTCAGAGGATTATTGGGAGAGTAATTGACCATACCAAAAATCTGGTACTCAGAAAATTCTGAGATTTAAACCCCTTAAGTACATAGAGAAGATTATCAGGCTTTCTGCTGGAGAGCTTTCCAAAGGGGTTCTTTATGGAGGTTAAGAGTGGCTTCTGGTACCAGTTTTGGGGGGTTTTTACAGTGATGTAATATTGAAGCCTCTGAAGTTACTCCTTCATTATGGTATTGGAAGAATATCACCCTTTTTGGTCTGCAAGGGCTTTGGGGTTCCAAGAGGTGAAATGCAGGGCTGGACAGTGTTCCCTTCCTTGCAGTGATCTCAGCATGGTCAGAGTTGGACCTGTCCTGTTCTGTCCAACAAATGGCACCGTGTGCAGCTAACAGCAACCAATGGCCTCTTTCTACGTGGTCTCAGATCACTACAGTGAAATGATCTTTGATGGCATAGCTTTGTCCTTTATAGATTAACTCATTGATATCCAATTTGGGCAGATATCTGCATTCTCCTTCCTTCTCTGCTTTGTTTAAAAGTGTTTGTTCCTTGAGGGTGAAGTACCTGATACCTCTCTCTGCCTGTCTCTGCAATGCTCCTAACATTCAAGTCAATCTAATAAAAAATTATTCTCTTTTCACTATACTTTTCTCTTTTGAGTCAGGGTCCCCATGGGCCATGGTGTAATTGTGGTAGTAACAGGTGAATGAGAAAGCTGGTGCTGATGTGTGGTTCTCCTGGAGAAAGAAGCTGCTCTCTGCTTTTGCACATGCTCTCACCCACCTTATAATTGTTTCAGTGTGCAGTGAAATGCAATTGAGATATGTCTGTTTTGTCTTGCTCCTCTCTTTTCAGATCCCCACATTAGTGATGCTGAAAGCCAGGGCAGATGGCTTCTGTCCCCCTGCAGTGAGACCAACTGCCCTCAGGGTGAGGTTTGCCGAGTGGAACAACTCCCCTTGATCCGTGTGGGGCTGATGGATGCAGCATTTATTGTGTTCTTTAATTAACTAGCAAAAGTTGATTAAGGTAGGGTGTTTGTTTTAAGTGTTTGCTATTTTATTAAAGCAGTGTTTATGTTAGAATACGGACTGATACCTCAGTTATTCCCTCTTCTTTAGATGTGCCCTGAATGGGAAGTGTTGTTGTCTATCAAACCAGGTGGCAGCGAGTAGCAACCTCCTCAAACTCGAGTCTTAAGTTGGAGGCTACAGAAGCTGATGCTGTAGTGGCAGTTCTGCCAATCCCCCTAACCATGGTCTGTGTGGTACACTGGGGGGTGTTTAACTTGGCCATCAATTCAGAGCTGGGCTACTGCTCAGTTAGGGCTATTGCTGAGTAGGCCACAATTCTTCACAGTCTTGACAAATCCATTGCTCAGTCTTTAGGGTTTACCTATGCAGAACTTGGGAAATTCGCTTAGAGAACCTCAGCTCTTCCCCATTCAGATAATGGAGGAGTATCTGGAAGCACGTTAAACAATCCCTCTAAGTCAGCATCCATTCTAAGTCATAGTGATGCCTTCCCTGAAGTGACAAACTGGTTTTTTAAGGTACAGTCATGTAGGAGCTGGAAGTAGACAAGTGGAGTTATTAAAAATGAATGCTGTATCCTGTTTGCCTTGTGTATCTTGTCACTGACATGACTTCACAAGTTGCAAATCTATTAAACATTTCAAACAGGCAACAGGAGCTCATTAAGCAGAATGTTGACTGGTATGTAGCAAACTGTTTCAAATTCAAGACTGTTAACATTTGTCTCCAGAGGTTTTTGTCTTCTAGGTTGTCACTGAGCAATCCAGCTGTCTGGGAATACAGCCTGTGCTTCCTTGATCAGAGTGTGACTGTCCTTTGGGGTGAGGTAGTAGGTTGTATAGTTTTAGGGCTATGCCCTGCCTGTCAGATAACTATACAATCTACTGTCTTTCCTGAAGTGGCTGTGATGTCAGCGCTGGATGTCTCCAAAAGACAATGCAGATATTTTTCAACTGTACTATTCTCTGGCTCTGTCTATGGTTTGGTTCTTGTACATGAATGTCCTTAGAGTGTTTAGATTCGTGTATTTCCCAGTCAGGCTCAAAAGCCATTTCCTTCTGGCATTTTCGGAGAGCAGGTGGGGTGTGAGTGCCAGGACACAGAGGTACAAACCCGGCCACAGTGGATTTGCTCACGCACAGCTGCCTGGGTCTGCCATGGGAGTGGCTGCTTGGAAACAGCTGATGCTTTTCTCCCTTCTTTTCTGGCATTTGTGTTCATATTAAACATAAAATGGTACTTTTGATTCAGCAGCTGTTTACATCCACTTGGTGTAGGCTGTATGAGAAACTACAAAGAGGTGAGCTGGACAAAACCTTAAGAGGATGTCTTCCAGTCAGTCGTGTTCTGCCCTGGAACTGGTAAATTCTTGTACCCTAAGTAAGAAGTCTCTTCCCTCGGTTTTGCACGCTGATTTAACTCGCTTTTTTATTACATATTGCTAGTTTGGGAGGGACAGTGGTGAAGTGTTTCCTTAGAAGATGCGCGTGATGCTCTAACAGGATGAGGTAGTAGGTTGTGTGGTTTCAGGGTAGTGATTTTGCCCCAATCAGGAGATAACTATACAACCTACTGCCTTCCCTGATAGGCAGCATAACATCATCAGTGTCTTAATTCACAGAGATACAAGAGCTAAAATACCCTCCTGAGATATACTTCTGAGACAGCAAAGTAAGTCTAGATACAATTGTTGATATCCTAATAGTTCTAAATTTAGATTCTAAGTGTAGATTTTTGATAACTGCCTGCAAAATAATTACTCTTTTTAAAGTCTTTATCATGCAAAATTGAATTAAAGAAGTTTCTTTTATTTATTTCAAAGTTTGCCTACTCTTGATCTGTTTCATTTTTGGTTCATTTGAGTGGGATGAAGTTACTGGGGGAAATGATTCCAAAAATGTTGCAAACTTGCATTTGGGAAATTTGTATTGCCTTGACATCTAAGTTTGAGTGCAACAAATTTTACTGGCAATGCCCTGGTTTAATTCAACCTTACCTCTCCCTCAGGAATCTTGCAGTGTTTTACAAATAGTATTAGGTTAAGTCACACAACATTCTTCAGCAGGTAAGGTTTACATTGCAAGGCAAAAGCTGTAACAATGAACATCAAGAATGAGAATTATGAAACCAAAACCAGACATCTATTTAGTCCCTCAGTTTCTCATAACAGGCTCATTTAATGATATTTAGTGCCCCCAAAAGAATTCTCTGCTATCTAAAAAGCACAAATTGCATCTGAAAAACTATGGACAAAAAATGTTTGGTCATTAAAGATATTTTTAGAATATGAACTTTATAGAGTCTTACAAGAAAAATCAGTGGAAGGAAGGGACTATAACAACAACGTGCTGAGTTTGGTTGTAGACATAGAAATCGTTCTCCCACGTGCAAAATACACCCAAAAATAGGAGGTCTGTAAACCTTAAGCTTACCTTGAGACCAGAGGTATCAGACTGGTTCTGTATAACCATTTATTTTTTTATTATTATTATTTTTTAGTATATATATTTTTTTTAGTAGATTTTAGTATTTATTTTTTAGTAGATATTTTAGTATATACATAAATATATATATTTAGTATATATATAAAAAGTATATATTTTGATTATAGAGCAGCCTGTTACTGTAGACTGGAGCCAAAATTGAAGGTAGTTGCAATCCTGTGTTTCTGTCTGCCGTGCTACACAAAGGCAAGCCCGCCTTCCCTGAGAAGCTTTCCCCTCATCTCTGTAGCTGGGAGAGCTGTGACATGCACGGTGAAAGTAAATGGAATAACTCATGGTACAGTCAGCAGCAAAAGTGGGTATTTCATTGCCTCTCTGGTCCAAAAATACCACATGTTATCTGGAGTTAGGTGGTATTTAAAGTCATTCAACACCTCAAAATAAGGCCGATTGTTCATACCTTTTCCAAAGGTTTGGAAGGCTTTTTGACTTGGGTTCACAGAGATAGATAAAGGCTGTTGGTACAGGAGGAAAAGTTGGTACATGTCTGAAACAGCCCCAGGAGAACAGGCAATACTGTGGCTGGTTTTAATCTGCATTCCTCTGGCTGTGCATCTCTTAATGCAGCACTGCAGGTCCTGAGCTCTTTCTTGCAGCCTCAGGGCTGCAGTGTGAACATGAGGCAAGCTGGAGTAGTGATTGCATTGTGTGTAGCCTAAAGCATCCTGCTGCTCTCCAGGGTGCAGAACAGGCTGGATAGCACAGTCTTGCATTCTGTAAATACAGAGAGAATGTTCTCTCTGGGACAGTGGGGTCAACAGGGAGAACACTGTCCACGTTCCACAGCAGCCTGTTAGATGTCAACTCTGAAGTGGTTTTCAAATCTTCTGGCTCTGCCTGGGTCAGCATTTTGCTCTTGGTAATGAGCTGTGAGTTTTCAGATTCTAGTCATTTTGGCAATCCCATTAAAATAAAGAGCCAAAAATATCCATAGTGTTCTCCTCTCTAGGATCAACTGTAAATGCAAAACCATGTGCCTGTACTTGGCAGTGTGTGAGCCTGCTTATAGATAATCAGGCCTGTCCTTAGCAGTGGCTGTCATTACAGCTAATGACACTCCACCAGAAACTTGAAAGCACAGCTCAGGGGCACTGAGTATTTCCCAGAACTGCATACTGAAAATGTTTGTATCCAAATGTAAGCAGCAGCTTGGCCTGCTGGAATCACAAGGGAAGAATAGCTGGGTTTTTTTAAAACTCCAGTCAGCATTACCACTTGTTGAGGTGTCATGCTGTTTGTTGCACACCTCAGGTGTGAGGAAAGAGCTTAATCATGAGTACGTATAACATCTCATGAGAAATGTGTATCGTGACATGCACTTTAGTGTGTGTCTGCCTCGACATCTCTCTTCAATTTAGTGTGCCAGCAAGTATTCATTGATGAGCAGAAGCTTAATACATCTTGCTGGAGCAAAGCCTGTGCATTTGCTTATAACGGGCCAGGTAAAAATTGGTGGCTGTGGGATTTTCTGCAAGGCCAGGATTTCAGTTCTTAGCTTCCCTTCTGTGCCCTGGAGAAAGCGTGTGGTGTTTTGAGAGAAGGCACAGAGAAGACATTAAGCAGCTCTCTGACATTGAAGCCACCATTGAGCTTTGCATCTCCACTGTGTGGATGTGCGAAGTGTTCTGCCTCTTCTACCTCTTCAAGGCTCTTACAGTTTCGTTGGGTTTCTAAACATGAGCAAACCTCCTTATTCTCTGAAACCGGTTACCCAGCGTAAAAATTTTTACTTCGTTTGGCAAAACAGTGAAGCGAAGGTAGACATTTACAGATGACCCCAGTGACCACCCTAGTGACATGTGCTGCCAGCCCCCCCGTGAGCATCCAGCCTTGCCCCCCGTGCGTGAGTGCCCTGGAGTGCAGCTGCTGGGGCTCTTCTTCCATGGCTGCAGCAGAGGCAAAACCATAGGACACAGGCAAGGTTCCTGGGCACTCTGCTGAATGGGTGAATTGCAAATGGGTATTTATACTGGGGGAGGATCCAAAAGCCCAGTAAGACTGTAACTGGTCTGCCAGTCCGTGCTGGTACAGGTGTGACGTGGCACACCCCATCTTGCTGAACAGGAGGGACAGTTGTGGTTGCAGGGATGGAGCTGGCGCTCACTGGGAAATTCAGAAAGCCCAGCTTTGGGCTCGGAAAGGGTTCCCACAGGGGGCCTGGTGCCAGCATTGTGCTCTTACTGGGAGGTAAACAGTAGACTCATGGAATCACGGAATATCCTGGCTTGGGAGGGACCCACCAGGATCATCGAGTCCCCCTCCTGGCCCTGCACAGACACCCCCACAGTCCCACCTGTGCATCCCTGAGAGCCTTGTCCAAACTCTCCCGGGGCTCTGGCAGCGTTGGGGCCATGACCATTCCCTGGGGAGCCTGGGCAGTGCCCGACACCCTCTGCGGGAAGAACCTTTCCCTGATACCCGGCCTGACCTCCCCTGACACAGCTCCAGCCGTTCCCTGGGGTCTGTCCCTGGTCCCAGAGAGCAGAGATCGGAGTTGCCCTTCAAGAGGAAGCTGCAGACTGCAATGAGTTCCCCCCTAATCCCCTTTTCTCCAACTGAACTGACCAGGTGACCTCATCCACTCCTCATATGGCCCCTCCAGATCCTTCACCGTACTTATGTCCCTCCTTTGGATGCTCTCTGAGAGCTTTAGCTCTTATTGTGGTGACCAAAATTTCCCAGCCCTAAGAGCAGCACACTAATCTTGAAAGACAGGAAGATTAACAAAACATTTTAAAGCTATATTGTCATTGGTCTGATCCATGTGACTCAGGTATGGTTATCCATTAAGGCATCCAGGTATTAACTTCCATTACAAAGACTGGGAAGATGTCTGTGAGGATCTGGGATTCAATGATGTGCATGATTTCACCAAAAAGTCAGCGCCAGCACTGCTTAACAAAGCAAGACAAAGGTACAAAAAAACTAGGCCAGAATATCCACTGTTTTTTAAAGAAATCTGTGTTCCTAAGTCATATGGACACTTTCAATTTTCTACAATTAAAAGCAATGAGCATCAGTCATGCTAAGCATTTGATGGTATAAAGACTTGCTTGCTTGTGGGATGCAGTTCATGCCTAGTCTCCAACACAAATCAAAACCCAACGGGGAACCAGGTTAAGAGACAGTTGCAAATGAGTTTCCTGATATTATGTTTCCTTATGTTCATGTTCCAGAGGTTCTTGCTCTGGGTTTTCCCTGTCCAGCTTGCTTATACAAATGTAAACAATAGTATTTCCATCCTCAAGGAGCCCAAGTGAGATTTTATAAAGCAAACAAAGTGTGTTAAGGTTTCTCAATCAGCTGAAAGTTAGCAGCAGTTTACACATTAGTATCTGGTGTTAATTAACACTTGCAAGAGAGTGAGAAACACTTGATGCACTTTGAAGTAACACAAACACAAGTACCACTCTTAGAGAGTTCTTAATGTAAACATCTAAACTGAAAATAAAATTGCTCCTGATACAGTAAATTGCCATTTCCCTTTTGTGAAAAAAGGCAGTTTAACCCTTCCTTTACACAATAAAACAGGTCCTTTGAACATCTCGCTTTTGGTGACGAAAACGTCTCACTTGTGGTGAAATTATTAAAACACACTTCACAGCACTCAGGGATCTGGGTGGTTTCAGTCCAGTCTCAGACTTTACAGTCCATCCTGAGTAGATTATTCCTGGGTGGAAGCATACGCTCTTCTCTCTGGCCTCAGCTGGGATTTGGTACTGTGTTTCTCACATCTGGTAAAAAACTACCCTGCAAGCTTGACAAATGATAGTGTAGCAGTGACTATTTGAAAATCAGATGGTCCCACAGGTCCTATTTTTATTTAGGCTTGGCTTGCTGGCTCATTCCAGTGACCTCCGCTGAGGTTTGGCATAGGGTACTTTTGGTTGCAAGACACATTTTCCTCCTTTTTATTCAACTTTTTCCTCCAAAGTGTCAACATGGCCACAACTTTGGTTGTATTTTCTTTTTCTCTCCTTTTTTTTGCTTTTTACCATGGGTAGAATAAAATGATTGATGGCCCAGGATTCAATGATTTACCTTTTATTCCTGCATCTTAACAAAATTTAGAGTCTGAGTTTGGAAGTTCAAATGGACAGATATGTTTTCATTTCATTCCCCTTTGCAAATCATATTTTCCAAAATGGAATAAGTTTTATCTGTACCACAAAAGAAACCTTACAAAAATATTACATCTGTAATATTATGCTAGCTGTCAGAAAAAAGAAAAAATTATTCACAATTTGCTTTAAAACTTGAGCAAAGTTATTATTAGGAAAGTCTCCCTCGGAAAACTTCCACACTTGAAAGTTTTTTCCCACTAGAGCAAAGAAAAAGAGATTTTACTGTCTAGAATATGGTAGCATCTCCCTAGCTCCAGCTCTTCCCAAATTTCCAGTGGAGGAGCTGCCTCTCCATTGGTTTGGGTGAGTGTGTGGGCTCACACCCAAAGCAGCCATGGCTCACGTACAGCTGCGAAAGGCCCACGATACCCGTGGAGCTTTCCCTGGCCCAGAGCCGTGTCTGCAGCTGGGACACGAGAGTGGCTTGGCCACAGGTGAGCCCAGCCAGGTGTGGTGTTTGGTTTCCCCAGGTGGAGGCAAACCTCACATCCCCCGGGCCATTCCCTCCGAAGGCAGGCACTTCTCCCCAAAGAGCGCTTAAAGCCGTCTGATCACTGTTCAAGCCTGGAGACATCGGAACCCTTTATTTTTGAGGCAGGTGTGCTCACCTCAGCCTGTCTCCACCTGAGCTCCAGTGGCAGGGGCCAGGCTGCCTTCCTGGCTTCCTCCCAGTTCTCCTGTCTAAGGCCTCTCCGGGCTGATTTACGGCTCCCTCCAAGTGCCTGGGATGGAATTAGAGCGCCTTGTACTTCACGGTGCCTTCCCTGTTATTCCTGCCGCACGGCACAGATTTATGAGGGCTTTTAAGCCAGGCAGCACGTAAAGAAATATGATCTTAACAAAATATAGAAGGGACCAAAGGAGGTCAAAGTGTGGGAGCTGAACACTATATGGTGATCCAGGATTTCCTTTTATTTACTGCTCACACCTTTCCAGTCTCAAGTGGATTTGGGCTGTCTCAGGCAGCCCTACCCCACGTAATCCTCTGAGCCCAGAGACTTTGCCACCGGCGGATGTCTTTCATTACGGTTTAGCACATGTAGGAAATCCCAAAATGCTGCTGGTGAATTAAATGAATTTTAGACACAGAGTGCCGGAGAGACACACAGCATCAGGGTGGGTAGGAGCCCCACGTTCATCCGGGCGAGCGTTCTGTCTCCTGACGTCTCCTGCTGTGGCAGCAGCTGAGGGTTTTCCGGGTCAGTGGTGTCCTGCAGAGCTCCTCTGTTTTCAGTGCTAAAGGAGAATCATTTGTGAGAGTCCTTCATGGAGACATGGAGCAAAAGCTGTGCTCAATTCCACGGCTAGGACTGTGGGACGAGGAAGGTAATGCTGTAAGCAGTTCTACTTTATAGCTTTATTTAAAGATATTAATCAATTATTCCTAAACTGTAGCACGTAAGAAAAACAGAGGCCTTGCCCTTAGCCTGCAGATGGATAATGTGAGACCTGCAGCAGGTGCAGGGTGGCTTGAGCATGAGGGCAGAGCAGCTGGGAGTCACCTGCAGGACCATGGCCTGCCTCAAACACTGCCTCCAACTGCAAAGTGAAACAGCTGGCAGGGGGGAGGGAAGCTGTAATTGCAGCCAACAACTGACTCCTGAGCCAGTGACTACTACTGAGAGCCTGGTCTTGACCCAGAAGTGAAGAACAGAAGCCTTTTCTCTCTTGGGTGAGGGCTGTAATCCCCTCCAGCTACAGGATCATTCACTCCATTAATAAAACAAGGTCTGGTTTCCCTTTTGTTCAGATTTATTATCATTATTTCTCCATCTGAGGAAAGGAATTTATCTTTCTTCTAGCCTAGGGCTGTAGCAAGGTTTCCATGGTGGGGGGGTTCTGTTGGGTTTATTCCAGGGGTGCTGGTGGTCTTTTTGGAAGACACACAACAGTTTGCATAATAGTTTACCTGCTCTTCTAAACTTCCAGGGCAACATCCTCTCCAGTTCTCCAGCTGCTTGCTGCTGCTCACACTGTAAGCCCTTTCTAGAGCAAGGGGAGTTGAACCAGGCTGGTCCCCAGATATTCTTTGGGAATTTCATAGGCCACAGGTCCACATCTGAAGCACCTTTGTTCTTTGTTTTAGAAGCCTGGACTCTTGTAAGGCAGACGTCAGCACTGACAGTCACCACAAAACTGCCTCCTCTTAACCAATTTCACAGGCGACTCAGATTTATAAAGTAAGCAGCACCCCTTTAGTTTTCAACACAGAATATAGTTAAAACAAGTAAACTAGCTGCTGGAAATAATTTGCAGGGGGTTGGTGCTTTGTCAGTCACCCATTGCTGTTGCCATTTCTTTCCCAGGTGCAGTTCCTCAGAGCCTGGGCTTTGCCTGAGAAACTCTCAGCTATGGGTGTTCTCCTGAGATTCCAGATCTCCTCCAAAGTGGCATCCCATGAGTGGTGAGTGGTGTCACTATGCCAAAAGGGAAGACGTGGCCTTCCACTGACCTTGGGATCCTCGTGTTCCCCACCTCTCTATTTTTGAACTGATTACTGAATTTCCTGTGCTTACATCCTCTCAGTATGTGCTGTTTATCATGACATCAAAACCAATACCTCTTGGAAACACTAACACTACTGCACATGTTTAAGTGTAACATCTAAATCAGTCAGTTCTTGTGTATTTTGAATGAGCTCTATCACGGATAATTTGACATATGGCAAGACCTGGTAAAATATGAACATGTTACCTCCTTTTTTCTTCACTGCAGTTTTGATGCCTTGCTTCATGACTCCTTTGAGCCGGGGGGCCAAAAGTGGGCATTAAATTCCAGGTTCATCCTAACAAATCCTGAGTAGCTGTGGCTTGATCAGTATGTTCATGCAGATACAGGAATAAAAGGATAAAAAAATAATCTAAAATTCAGCTTCAATATACAGAATTAATTTCTTTCTGAACCAAAACACGTTCAGAAACAGAGATTAACTCTCTCCTATTGCAAAGTTCTTATACAAAAATGAGACCAAAAAAAAAAGAAAAAAGAGAGTAAAGTAGTGAGAAATGAGTTCAAATCATAGAAGAAATCCCAATATTCAAAGCATAGTAAAAATCTGTGGAAGACAAAATTTAATGGACATTCTGAGGAGAAAATTCTACCTATTTCTTCTTACATTCCTTCTGGTTGAATGATAGAGTCAGTGTACTAAAGTATTTATTCATTTATCTAATTTAAATTTGCATTGCTTAATGTACAGGAGTTCCTGGAGGCAGAGTGAGGCCTGGATGTGCACTAATGAGTTGGTGTTTGTAATTAATGCCCTGAATGCTGAGCTGTGTCCAGCCTGATTCTAAAGCAAATATTTGGTGGACTAAAGGTGCTGCCAGTCAAGCTAAGAATGAAACCCTTATGATGATACTTGTCCATTCTCTCCTAAAGGAGAAGGGAATCCTGAGAATAGAAAATTAGAAGCAGGAGGAAGGGAGGGCACAGGGAAGGATTCAACAGGTGATGGGAATTCAACTGAGATTGCATATGTGCAACATGATCAGGTTGGAAAAATAATTACTTGAGCTGGGAGCAAAATGAACCCCTAGTGGAAGAAGTTGGCTTAGTCAGGAGATAGAAATCTGATGCTGGAGAGAGTCTGAAGCTGAGCCTGATCAATCTGATTTGATTTTTTCAAAATACAAATTCCTCCTGCTCAGCAGGACATCTTCTAGTGGCCATAGTATATGTTGATTTAAAATAACTCCACTTGAATTGGTCTTCAAAATGAGAGTTTGTCTCAAGCAGTATCTGAATTCTTGAGAGTGTGAGATTCTGCAAACCAAGCAGAAGGATGTCCTGCCATTCAATATTCAGCAGCTGTCAAAGCTTTTCAGTTCCCTGTGTGAAAGAGACAGTCATGGAAAACAGGGGAGAAGAGGTTTCAGAAACACTGTTACTGACTTGCAGGTGTAAACACCCACAGGAGATGGAGGTACAGGGGAACTGTCAGGGAGGGCTGGGGAGAGACACGGGGAAGCTGCTCAGATCATGTTTCAGCACTGCCAGGACTGTCAGTGTGTCTGTTAAAGATGGCAAGAGTGAAAAATGAAATACTAGATTGGTATAATACATCAAGCTGAAATAAACTGGGTCTGAAGAGAAGCTGGGGAATGATCAGGCTGGGGCATCCAC
>WAAG01047521.1:4255-32606 GCA_013390105.1 Tichodroma muraria | reverse complement strand
TGTCTCAAAATACAAACTCTGATCTTAATTCTAGTGTATGAAATGTTGTGATTCTTGTGTTTTTAGAATTCTTGTTTTAATTAGCATTTCATTATATCTGTTTATTCCCTTTATTTTTTACTTATGTTTATAAGTAGGCAGCAAAGTTGCTCTGACATGCCTTATTTTTAAATTATTTGTGCTATATTCCAGAGGAAAGGAAGAACGTGATAAATGAATTATCAGAGATGAGGAAACAGCTTCGTAGTGAAGAGAGGCGACTGCAAGAACAGTTGCTAAATGTGGCCAGTCATGATAATGTACCAATTACACGGTAAGAATTCAATCTTCTGTTTCAAAAGCTAGGTTTTGCACAGGACCTTAGAGTTACTGTGTATTGTTAGCTAGTATTAGTTGGCCAATATACATGAGTGGAATGAAAATACAAAGGTAGAACTTGTATCTAATTTTTTTTCAATTTTTTTCTAATGTGTTTGGGTTTTCTCCAAGACTCTAGCTAAAATTTATTATAAGAATGGCTGTGTTGGTGAGATAGGAAGTGGCAATGCTCTGTCTTGAAGAGTAGTCTAAAACAGATGTCTAAGGCACAATTTTATCTCATTACCTTTTTTCCTAGGGCATAATTTGTGCCTGTAAACTGCAGTACTACTGCTGCTGACTATGCTTATGAATACTGTACTGTTGTGGAAGTACTTTCTTTCTTACCGAAAAGTCGTAATCTCTTTATTTAATAAATTTGGTTTGCTTCCAAAATGTATTAGTTAATCATACCAATTAGCTGGAAAAGACACATCTAATTACCAACCTTAGTTCCACTCCGTAAAGTATGAGATTTTTTTTTATTTTAAGTAGGTTATCTCTTTTTATAACACAATATATAGTTTCATTACTTTCAAATTTATTTTCTTGTTTTGATAGCTTTGTTTAAAGGTAAAAGATCTGAACATTATCAATATCATATTTCCATCCAACCCATTAATATTATGGTGTTAAATTGCTTTCTGCTTGTTTTACAAACCTTTCAAGCAGGAGGAGAGAGAAAAATCCAAGGGACATATTTGAGATGGCCAGGCTTCGTCTGCAGGCTCCAGTTCGGCAACCTTCCTTAAAGGAGGCACAAGATCCTGTCAATATACAGAATATCTGGGAATTTAATGAACTTAAATACAAAGGCAGGTAGATCTTCTTGCTACTGGTGAAGAAGGGTAGGGAAGCATCTGTCCTTCTCCTCCATCTTCCATTCCACACAGGATTTAAAGACAAAGAATAAAAATCAGGCTCTTCATGAGCTACTGCCCATGCAATGCGCTTCGTGGGCAGTATTTTGTTTGTGCGTGTGTATCTTTCTGTGGGGCTGTTCCAGCAATTCCATGGAATTCTTGGCCTCACAACACTCTGTCATCACTCAGAGCACTGACCTGTCTTTTAGTCCCTGTTGCTTGAATTTCTTGTGCATTTGATTATCATGGTGTTACTGAAAATGGACTGAGTTGGACTTTTTTACCAACCAACAAATTATGTTGCTGTGTAACTTTCTGTTTATTCTTTACCAGAAAACATGTATTTTTAACATAGTAAAATTGTAAAATCATTGCTAAGTTGCTTATCCTCTTAGTCATTGACACTATTATTTTTAATGTTTTTTTTTATGACTCTAGATATTTTTTTAAAAATGCTTTTCAGAAATGTTTATTTTGGGAAAAAATGTGAATTTCATATCTTTGCTCTAGATCCTGAAACACGTATGGGCTTGAGGCATATGTATCCTGATCCTCCAAAAGATGACCAGACTCTGGAGATTCAACAGCAGGCACTGTTGAGGGAGCAGCAGAGGAAACTAGACAGAATGAGAATGAGGAGAGAAACAGAAGGTAAGGAATGAATGCTCAGAGGTAAACAAAAATCTTTGAAGTTATGTGTTTTGTATCTGATAAGAATTGAAACCCACTAGCACTAGTTTTACTTCTTTCAAGTGCACTGTCAGCACTGCAGTACGAAACAATAAAACACCAGAACACTGGAAATCTATTTTAATGTAAGCATAAAAAGATTGTTTGGGGGAGCTTTTGTGGTTTTGTACTTAGTTTGGGTTTTTTTTAATTATTTGTGACTGTTTCTCTTTGGTTCCCTGAATGTAATTGAACTAGTGCCTCATACTTCAAAAAACTATAAGGGAAAAGTAATTTTGTTACTGTTTCTTGGAGAAAACTACAGAAGAGTGAAACTTTTTTGTTGAACTGTGAAAAAAGTGTTAGCAGGTAAGTTCCATGGAGCAATTCTTGAGTTCTCATGGAGGAAGTAGGACGGCTTTGAACTGTGAATTGATTAAAATACAGCTAGTGTATCTGCACTTGGTCTCCTTTTAATGGATGAAATTTCTTTTATTTCCATTATCTTGGGTTGATCTATTTTAAAGTTTCAGAAGCCTGTATCCATGAAAAGCCTTTCCTTAGAAACCACGTGTGAGATCTTGTGACTACTTGGAGGTTCCGGAAGGAAAATGTTGCTTGTATCACTAAGTAGAGATGATCCTAAGACAGGAAACATTAACAGCCTAACATGGAAAATTTTTTGGCTGTATATTGCAGAAGCAGTGAAAAGTAGATGTATTATCCCTTTTTTTGCATGCTACAATTAATTCCAAATGTAGGGTTCATTCAGGTATTTTTTACAAACAGTCATGAAAGAGCAGTATTTCCAGTTGTTTTAGGGGATATTTAAAAATAATGGGAGTTACTTAGACCTATACAAATGAACTCAGTGCAAGTTTTGAGTGCAAGATACAGATTTCTCGGAAAAGTGTTTGCCTCTGTAATTCAGACTAGGCTAACTAAATTTTTTGAAGAGAAAGTCACTTTATTTGTGTGGTGGCTTAGCCTTTGCTAGCAGCCAGACTCCCACATGGCTTCTCTTCGGCTTATGTCTCCTCACTCCTGCCTTTTGGGGAAACAGGAAGGATAAAGCTTTTTGGCTAAGGTGCAGATGGGGAGATTGGTTACCAGCTACTGTTGTGGGCACAACAGACCTGACTTGGGGAAAATTAACCTAATTACTATAAGCCTAAATATTTGATTACTGACTTTGAGTAGCAGAAAATAAAAAGCGTGAAGTCTGCACCTTTTCTGCCCCTTTCCTGTGCCCAGTTTCACTCCTTCATTCTCCTTGTTCCTGCTCCCCTTCCTTGGTAGCACCCCAGGTACCAAGTTACTTCTGTGATGCAATGAGTGATGTCAGGCTTGGGCAGGGGGGACTTATGGTCATTACACAGCAATTTCTCTCTGCTGCTTCTTTCTTCTTGCACCTTTTGATCTGCTCTACCATAGCATCCTTCAGGGGCTGCAGGGGAGTCTCTGCTCTGGCACCTGAGCACCTCCTCCTCCTTCTCTGGCCTTGGCGCCTCCAGGGCTGCTTCTCACAGGTTTGTCCTCAATCCTACTGCTGCGCTTTGATTTGCTCTTTCTTAAATTTGTTTGCAGAGGCATCACAAACATGACTGATAGGCCCTGCTGTGTCCTGCAGCAGCTCCATTGTGGCAACAGCTGTGCTCAGCACAGGGTATCCCCTGGCATCTTCCTACAGCCCCCCGCCTTGCCACAGTCACCCATGGAATTGCTCCTTAGACTTTATTAGCCTTAGGTGAAAGTTGTGCTTTAAGTAAATCCAATGTGGATTTATTCCAATGCGTGGAAAGAAAATATTTGCATTTCTGCATACTGCTTTGGAAGAACTGAATGCCTCTTCTGGTCACTGGTGCTTTGAGGCTTGCTCCTGTTAGCTGTTGCCAGACCTGTAAGGTTTACAGAATTGATGCCAAGATGTGAAGGATGACAGCTGTGTTTTGTTCAGTATCCTGTTGAGTGGTAAATATGATTTCTGTTCTATTTTGGACAGATGAGCTGATGTTCAAGCAGTATGTGCCATATTGCTTGTGGATAATAGAACATCATGGTTGCAAATAAGCACATCTGTATCACGTTCTGTGTTAACTTTATGGCTGTGAGTATCCTTTAATGTCTAAATGGAATGTATAGGCTTGACTTCAGTCTTCCTCTTCATGAGATTGACTGAAATGTTGAAAAATCATTCACTGGCTTCAGCTGAGATCTCTCTTGGGCTTGGTTCTGGTGTTCTGCCATTAGAATATTTTTTAATAGACCAGTCTTAGAAAGTTTTCATTTAATGTTTTCTGCAGAGGAAGCTCCACCATCTAAAAACCAAATTTGCCTTTTCCATTAATTTCAAGCACATGCAGTCATTTAGACTTTTGCTAATGCATAATGTAGGCTTCCATGATGACATCCAAGGAAAGGCCTCTTCAGGTTAGCTTAGATTAATTGATAGACAGGCAGCTGATTTTTATAAGTATTTTCTACTGATGCTTCTAGAGGATCCTTAAACAGCTTTTTCTCTTTTTCTCTCCTACTGCTTTACAACATCATTTAACTTTATAGTCTGTCACTGAGTACTGAGCAAGAGAATTAGTTGCCGTCTCTTTGCTTTTAGTTTATTTTCCTCAGAGACAAGTTCATCATCTTCCTCTGGTTAAAAATACATGAGTGGTTTCTTTCTTAAGTCAGAAAGAAAGATGAATTAAAGCAGGATGGACTTTTATACTGTGGGTGAAATAATGTGTTATGGGCTGTTGTGGCAAAGGCATACCTTTTACCCACACTGTGTGTGAGTGTTCTTTGCCTTACATGCTTTTTATACAGTTTTCTCTCTGATATGTTTGTTTTTCTCTTTATGTAAAAGAGGAATATGTTGACTGTTAATGAAACTATAAACTGAGAAAAAATGCTAGCTGTGCCCCTATAAACGAGGCAGTCTTTTGCAGACTTCTGGGTGATTGTTATTCTGGGGGATGTGAGGGAAAGCCCCAAGAGCAGGTTTGATGTTGCCGTGCTGCAGTGCTGGGTGCTGCTTGACTGGAGCAGAGTGTCAGGAACGGGCTGGGAGTCAGGCCAGGAGGACTGACAGCCCATGTGCTCTGATGCCGGACAGAAAGAAGGTCAGCTACACACTAAGTATGGTGTTACTTCTTGCATCTTTGCCTCAAAAACAATCCAATTAAATAATTTAGTTCAAAACTTGAACTAAATAAGAAAAGTAACTTCAGTTCTGTTTTTTTGCGTTTCCAGCATGCATTGGGTCATTGTTAGCTTAACTTCCAGGATGGTTCTCTGTGCTCTCCAAAACTGAGTTTTTTATCCCTAGATAAAAGCATGTATATTCTTATAATTTTCTTCTGTGGGATGATCTGTGTCTGGTTCAACTTCTCTTTGAAAGGTGAAAGTGTGGTGTGCTCAGCATGTTGAACGTACATTTACTCTTGGGGCTTTCTGCAGGCCCTGCTGTGGTTGCTATTCCCTGCCAGGAGCCAAAAAACAGATTAGAAATAATACACTACAGATTTCTGGTTGATTTCTCTGATTCTACTTAAATTTACATAAGGAAACTGGAATAATTGTTGTGTTCAAATGCTTAAGAAATTCATTCCTTCAGCACAATTTATGTATATTTAAAGATGTAATACATACTGGTCTTCATTTTTGCAATAATAAGCTGATAAAATATGTTTTGTTATTAACTATTTTTGTGTCGACCCTGTCATTTTGTCTCTTATCTATGTTGCTTTTGATGATCAAGATGATTCTTCTTGGGACAGCTACCCACAAACCATGGGCCTGGTAAGAATAAAAGTTTTTTTTATTATATTACTTTTTCAAATGTGAGAAATATTGTGTCTTTCACTGATTTGGGAAAGGAATGACACTTAAAAAGACAGCAAACTATATACTTCTTTTTCTAGTCCATGCAAACGACAGCTTCTTTAAATTTGACATACAAGTTGCTTATCTTTGTATATAGAGACGGGCTGATTCTTTAACTCTCTTCCTTTTATATTCATTGGTACTTATTTTATATTCATATGATGTTAGATTGCTGCTGGGGGCTGAGAATCAGTAGAAAAAGTCAAGCCAGAAGCAGTTGCTCTGAATTCAGGTGGTTTAAGTGATGCACTTGGCAGTCAGGAATTGGATCTGTTCTCAGATGGAATGTTTCTTTTCTGACTTGGTGAAAAGAGCTAAATAAAGTTCTGTCAAATTAGAATCCTGCACTAACCCATAATACTGAATAACAGAGTTCAATTGTATTTCATGGGAGTGTGAAACAATGAAAAACAGGAGACTGTGCAACAGTAACCTTGAGGATAATACTGTAACTAAATGCAGAAATGAAACAGTTTTTATTTTAAAAAATAATCACATTAATGCACTTTATAGTTGTAATTTAATGCCTGAAATTACCATTCAGAGCAATGCTTTGCAGTAAAAGATTTGTTTTCTTTTGTTCTGTTTCTTGATAGTTTCTACTGCTTTGATTTTAGAGTGGTTTTCAACATAAATATTCTTCATTAGGAAGGATCTCTCTAACAAATGGTTGCAACTATGAAGTGAACTATGAGTATTGGTCTTAGTGCTTGATACTATCCTGTAGAAATTTGTTATTTTAATGCTTTAATGTCGAAGATTGTATGGGGAGGGATAAGTTAAACATAAGGAATCATTCTTCATTTGATCAATACTTCATACAGACCTTAAGTGCAAAGGTCACTTTGAGCACTGGCTGTTCTGAACCTCATGCAGAGTGACTATTTCTTGATAGAAATGTCTGTGTTACAGAAATTGCCACAAAAGTTGCCATGTGTAGGCAATTTCAGCAAATGGGATTTATACAGAAAAGTAGAAAAAACCCCACCTTTTAAATGTCTCTTCTTAAAGAGAATATGAGTTCTTTAAAAATGTATTTGGTTTTTAGACCCACAGAGTCAGCAATAGTAGAATATTAACACTGTAGAGCTGCTCTTTGCTTTGCATAAATTTGGCAATTAATTTATATTAATTATCATTTGGCCCCAGAAATGTATTGAAGCCTCTGAATTTCCATTTTTTCTGTTTCACTTCTGTAGTTCAGGAGCAAATCCAGTGAATTCCAGAAAAATTCACTGTTGGAATCGGATAGCGCTTTTATTGGTGAGTTTACACCTCCCCTTAACCGTGTTGTGAGTGTACAGACGTGGTTTAGTCTAAAGCCGTGTCTCTAAAATGATTACTACTCTTTTAGAAGTTGCAGTGGTTGCAGCTATGGTGATTGGTTTGAAGTATTAGGAAGTTATGTCTCCAAATTAAAATGCAGAGATTTATGAAATTTTACTGCACTAAATTTGTGTAGATTACAGCTCAATGTAATGGTGCTGCTCAGTTGCCCTTTACCACCTGACATCTTCTCATGAGAAAGCATCTTTCTCTGCTCTTTGTGCTTCGTCTGGGAGGTTAGTCTTGTCAGCCTTCTCTGACATCTTCCCAGCTTTGGGTAAGGAAAAGCTAATATTTATTCAGGAAACGTGTTACAGTGGTAGCATAGGCGATGCTTTTCTGTTGTTCTGCTGCAAATAATACAATTTATTTGCAATCACAGCTTACAACTGCAATCTGTCCACAGTGAAATACGAAAGTCTTAGACAGTCAGCAATTCTTTTCATGGCTATTCTTTTGATTTACAATCATGCTTGATTTTAAGTATGATTATATGGGTATAAAATAGCAATTCATTCTAAATTAGTCACTTTTGTGCTGTTCACATATTATTTCATTTCACTTGCAACATCATACTTACAGACATTGTCACTTATTCATCATCTGAAGCAGAAGATTTTTAGTTTTCTAAAGATTTTTGTATAGACTGCCTCCTGTCATGTCTCTTTATTCAACCTTTATATGCATGGATGTAAAAGTGCTGTTCTATTTCCAGTTATTAGAAATAACAAGGCTAGAAAAACCCACCCAGCTCAGGCCTTTACATGTTATTTTTCATTAGCAGGCATTTCAGTGTCTTGAAATTTCTTTCAGTCATCTGTGGGAAATCATCTTGCAAGGTTTTTATTCCTTGCTGTAGGTGAGATGCAGTAGTGTCCTGCAGGTACTTTTTAATGAAACAGTGTTTCTATAAACTGATGATTATTATCTCTGGCTTTGGTTACAAGCAGAATTTTTCATTTGAAATGTATTCAAGCCCTTTCTGTTAATGTGCAAGTCCTGGAGTACAGGGTAGAACCTGGCATTGGGGAGGGCGCAGGGTGGGGTTTTCAGCCTTGTTCAGTGCATTTGTTCTTGCTGTAGTCTGCAATACCTTCCTTCTCAGGGTAGGGATTATGGTGTATGAGTACAGCCCAGCGGTGAAGGGATGCCTCAGGAGAGCTCATCAGTGTGGGCTGGGGCCAAATATCCCGTGTCAGCCAGGACAGGCCCACAGAGAGGAACACAAGATGCAGGCCGGACGTGCAGGACTCTTCCAGCTTCAGTGACCTGTAGCTGACTGCATTTCCTAAGTCTTGCTAAGCTGGGCCTTTCGTAGGTTGCCTTTCACGAACTGGAATTAGCATTTTTGAATCCCTGTTCATCATCAGCAGTATTGTGTGGATAAATATTCAACCTGTGCCTTCTGTGGACTATGTCCTTTCATCTGCTTTGAGGCTGCCACCTCTGTAATGGGGTGGGTGCTCTTGGTTATTCACCACTTGCATAAGGTTCATGATATTTATAGTCCTCTCACCCTTTTCCTTCTCCCTATCCAGCTGGTACTTGCAGTTTAGTGAGGTGTTGGAGTTAACCTAACATATTATTTATTCCCTCCCACCCCCTTTTTTTCTCCCAGATAATTTATGACTGATGAAAACCATGTTCTTCAAAAGTGAGCTGTATGCATTAACTAAAAATGTGTTATCCTTTGCATTATTTGGGCTTTATAAATAGCTACTAACATTCTGAATATGAATCTGGTGACTTCCATCCCTGAAATGAAAAATAAAAACTGTTATTCTCTGTGGGCTGCCTTCTCTGTGAGTTGTGCTGCTCACGTTGTCTGAGGGTCTTTTGTGAAATACAGGGGGTGTATTTTTAAGTGTTTGCCATTTCCTAAGAAGAGTGTAACACTACCCTCTGTTTTGGTTGAGGTTTTTTTGACATGGGTTTCAAATCCAACTCGGTTTTGACATCTATTATGCCAGCATTACATGTGAGTTTATCTCCTAGGGCTCAGAAATTTGAGGAAGTTAGAAATAAAGTGGTTTATCAGTTTCTTTTTTCCTTTTTTTTTGCCTCACTGAAAACCCTAGAATCCATTAGTGTTAAGGCAGTGATTTAAAAGCATCTCTCTGCAGCAGGATCTGAATGATAGATGCTTACAGGAACAGGTAGCATCCGATACTGATGATACACTAATGGTACAAATAAATTCTTAAGCTTGTCCTTTGTTGTGACAAATTCTCATTGTTAAACCATTTTTTATATTCCGAGTAATAGCACTATTTTGAATATAGTGGAGTTCAGCTGGTCTTGTAGATGGAATTCTGATACATGAATTGTTAGCCTTACACAATTTCAAAATTATGCTTTGATTTTTTTACTTGAAACATTTATAATAAGAACATGAGTACCTTTGGTGAAACTGGGGAAGGCAAAAGATGGGAGGAGAATAAAAAATGTATTTTTAGGGGTAAAAAACAACTGACAATATAAAAGAATTTTAAAAAGTATCTCTTTTTGTTATTTTGAACTTGTTTGATATCAATCAAATTTATTTTTCAAACCTAAGTATGTCAATTTTCAACCAAAATAACTGTTTAATTGTTATGTTTAGAATTTACATACATTTATCTTTCAAATTTTTTTTTTTTTACTTTACGTGATATACTGGACTAACCACTTTTCCAAAACAAGACTTGTTGTCACAAAGAGTAGTTGGTGGTAGTGGTTCTGTAGGGGTTTTGTTGAGCAGAGTCCTTCCTTTTCCTGGGAGGCTGGCTCTGTTCCTGAAGATGCCAGAGGGGCTGCAGTAGGAAACAGAGCCCACTCTCTGCACCAAGCAAAGCCATCAACCAGCCCCAGGCAGGGGTTACTGGTCCTGGAGGAAAACCCAAAAGTACTTGTTTGAAACAGTTTGTGTTTGAAAGAGTTGCCAGACTTAGCAAAAGAAGGGGAAATAGGTGTGAAGCAGAGACATGACCTTAGGGTTCATGTATATTACAAAAATAGATTAAACTGCCACCACTGTAATGTGATACAAGGATGATCAAAAAGTGTAGTTATTTATTCTTGTATGAACAGATTGTAAAATTTTATTACATGAAGAGGCAGAGATGTGACCAAGGATGTGTGATTAAGGCATAGATTTTGTGTTATCATATTCCATGTAACACTGTCAGTCCATGTAATGTTACTATACATTCCATGTAACATATTTACAAACATAATTTGTTACGTGATTGTATCTTTTTATGACTCTGATTTTCCAAGTGTTCTCTCTTTCTAGTGGAGGCGGTGTGCTCATTTGAGTACTCATTTACTTTAAAGGTCTGGGTATAAACAGGATTTGTAATGAATTCATTCCTGTGATGGAGTCAAGGTACAATATATTGGCTTGTTTCAAAACATAAACAGGCTGGAGCATTCTCTGGTATTTTGATTTCCTTGAAAATTATTTCATCTGTTTCTCCAGGTGCTAATGGGGAAATGTTTTCTGCCTTAGAAGAAGTGAATTTATTACCACAGCATCCACCTTCTGCAAGGGAGAGGCGACGACTAAAGCAGAGAGCTTTGGAGAGTGCTGTACGTATAAGAACTGACAAATGGAATGTCAGACAGTTCCCGTGCTTCCACAGTGACTCCATGTTGTGGCTCCTGAGGGAGTACACGTGTAGCTGTTTGCCCTTTTAAAAAGGGTGCTGTTGTGCATTTTTGGATTCCCTGCAGGAGGAAGTTCCACCAGGGCAGACACCGTTGCTGCAGCCTGACAGCTTCTCTTTGCACTCAGACTTCAGCCTCGACGCTGACCAGGTGAAAGGCAAGAACGAGGAACGACTGCACAGACTGGCTGAGCTCCAGCAGAAATCTCCTTCCTTGGGTATGTTCCCTCTAGTAGAGATGATGCAGTGAACACTAAGTAATTGCAATCATTAAAGGAACAAATAATAATAGGTGTCATGTAGCAGAGCAGTGAGCAATCAGATCAAACACAGGAGCTATTTATAGAGCTCTGTAGCTGGTACAAGGGCTTCCCCAGCACACCTCAACACAAGTTCTTTAGATCAAGTTTAGAGGAGGAGAGTAGGAAAAGATCCTCATATTCCTGTCTGATCAGCCACTCCTACTTGTCCTGTGAGCACCACTGCAGTGTGGGCAGCAGAATGGGGATATCCAGCTGCACAGCTGAAATAGCAGTGGGAAGAAATAAAACACCCAAGTCATGAATGATGATGAGGTGCCTGTGTGAGTTTATTGACATTCCTGGGAGTCAGATGTCTGTGGTCCAACCAGCATGAAGATACGACAGAGAAATTGTGTGTGATGAAGTACTTCAGTTTCTAGTTAATCTGATTTTCTAGTGGTTTGTTAATATTAATGATCATTCAGTATTTGAGTATGTGAGTATTTGATACTGATACCTTTTTCACTGCACACACACTTGAATTCATTCCATGTTTATTACGTCAGCTGCTGGGAGCTGTCTTGGAGCATCTCCAAATGCTGGCTGCCTGATCTAGATCCCTTTTGTGTATGAAGTACCAAATCATGGCAACCATTAATGGCCTTTAATTTCTCACACGGATTGTGACCCAGTTCATACACTTTGTGCTAATGATTCTTTCATACGAGTCTGAAATCTCCCTTTTTTTTTGGAGGTAGTTGCTATGCTGTCTAGGCAATTACAGTATCAGTATCCTTTTTATAAACTTAATGAGAGTACAGATGCTGGCACCATTTTTGATTCTGTTGCTATGGGTACTCTTACAAGCACTTCATCCTTTTTTTTTTGTTTGTTTTAACCATTTCACTGTGGTTTTAAGTCACTAAAAAAGTAAACCCTATTCATACTAATTTTCTTCTATAATCTAAATAAACTCTTTACTAATTTTATTCCACCCAGATATATTTGCTGTGTGAACTACTTCTACTTCTGTATCTTCGTTGTATTTCACCTCTTTTATAATTTCACCTCGTATCATAGGCACTACACTTTTTATTTTGCTTGCCTTCTGTTTGTCACAGCCTCCAGCACTTCAGCCTTTAGATAAATATAATTTTGATATGTGTGTATATATGTATATATATTTATATGTCTGTATGTAGCTTGTTCTCTGGAGCACATGGGGACCCAGCACTCATCCTTAGCATTTGTGCCTCTTGGAAAGGTAGCAGCAGATCCTCTTGCTCAGCTGTGGTCGCTCAGGCTGCACAGCTGCTTGCCCTCCTGTTCCCTCCTTGTGCTCAGGGATGTTACAGAAAAAATGAGTGAAGCCAAGTTTTTTTACTCCTTTTCCCTAACAGTCTGAAAGAACCCTTGTGGCATCCTCTTGCTTTCTGAGCAGCCAGGACTGTCAATTTCTCCTCTGCCCTCAGAGACACTGCTGAGAGGAAACAAATCTCTGAGATTTATAACTAAGGAACCTGGTTATCTTCCTTTGAAACGACCAGAGATGGCAATTCACAGGCTTTGATAAATTCTAAGAGCTGATCTGGTTCAGTAAGGAGGCTCTGTTCACAGCAGTTCACTTTCTCCTATGGACTGATGTGGGAATGCTAAAGGCATCCTAGTATTGTTTTCTTAATTGGAAAATTAGAAAAAAGGATTCAGGCCTTCTCCTCCATTTTCACCCATCCAAAAAAATTCCCATCAGTGTAGACGTGGTGACTATTTGGGTGATGGAGTCCCTGCAAGCCAGAGATCCCGTCTCTGTCGAGCAAGGGGTGTGTGTGTTCCTAAGGGCATCAACAAGAGCAGGCTGAGATACAGAAGAGGGAATTCTCACAGATTTGGGCACACAGGATGTGCTGCTGTTGGTGTTTTGCAGGAATCCGGATACCATTCAATTTCTAAACCAGGATTTCATGCTAAGGAAAAGCTTTCCTTACTCTCAGCCTCCACGTGCAAACTGAATTATCAAGAGTCTTGGTATGTGTCCCAATTAAGGACAGGTTTTTATGGAGTGTGCAAAGTGTTGAAATTCATGATGAACAAGTTCTGCAGTGCAGCTGATCTGCTGTGCTTTCTAAAAGCAGCACCAATGAGTCTGATCCAGTGACATGCACTGTGATCTTACCTCTGGCAGAACAGTTGATCTTGCCTCTGACATCTGCAAGACCTAAAGGCTTTGCTTTAAAGGCAGAAGTATTAAGTGTGGGGAAATGCAGCCCTCTGGCCTGGACATTCACAGTTTGTTTGTCTCTAAGCAAACTTATTTTCATTGTTGCTAGATCTCATCTCTCAATGCAACAAACAGAAAATTAATTTTCTTTAGGTATCACTTTTCCTCCTGTGTGCTGTTAACCTCTCTAAACCTACATATACAAAAAACTGTGGGTTCCAACCCAGGGGTGGGTTCATCTGACCCAGGATTTAGGAGACAAAGAGCTTCACTCTGCCAGTTTCAAGCACAGCAGATGACAGGTCCTAGAGAGAGGGAGGTCTGCTCTCACTTCTAGTGTGAGCAGACAAGTTTTAACCAGACTGGGAAGGCTTGGAGGATGATCAGATCACTGTCTGTATGATGTGACAGAACTAATGATTCATGCCAAGTTCTTTTGGAACAAAAAGTATTTGGCATTTTGTTTTACAACCTGCAATCCCACCTAACAGACCAAGAGGAAAACGGAGCCCTTGCTCTCAGTGTGTGTGGGGTTGTGCAGTTCCTGTCCTTCCCTTCACTCCTGCACACCTGCCTGCTGCTTCTCCAGGCCTTGGGCTCTCACACCCATGCTTAGACCATCAGCTTTCAGTTTTTAATGAGAATCTTCAGAGAAGCTTTGATTTAAATTCTCGTTTTTAAAAAGTCATCATTGTTGCAGAATAAAACCCTGAAATTTGTAAAAATCACCCGAATACTTGAATTACATGACACTTATTAATTGCTTAGGTGAATTACTTAATCACTAAAGAATATACAATTCTGTTTTGCTTGAATTAGGATGTTTCTGCAAAAATGTCGATTTTTTTCCTAATCCAGAGTCCTTAAACATCTTTCTGCCCATCTTTAGCACCAAGAAACCAGAGCCTCTTCATCGACGTGGCTCAGTTTTAAGAGGAAAACATTGCATGTTTCAGTTGTTACAGATAGAGGGGGTTTGCATAATTTTTTGGCTTAAGTATGTAAAAATTTAAATGTTGTAAAGCCAAAAAATGAACAGCACAGAGGAACTTATACCTTCATACCCCTTCGTATGTAGTAAAAATGTATGTTTGACAGTCCACACTAAGAACTATTTATTTAAGGTATTAGATGTATGTATAATTGCTGACAGAATTGAAACAAGTAATCGCAGAGTTCAGAGTGATAATGACTCCAAGTTCAAGGGCAGGCAAGGCAGTTCTGTGTTTTGTTAGGTGGGGTTTTTTGTAGCTGGAAGATCCCAGCTCAGCCAGTTTCAGCATGACCTTGCACTGAGTTTTTGAGCTGTGCTGGGCTGTGATGCGTTTGCACTGTTAAACCAAGTTAAACCAACTCTTCCTCAGCAGGAGCCTGTCTATACAAGGTTCACTCAGGCCCCTGTGATTGAATGGCCTTATTTTCACACGCGTTTTTATGCATATATGCACTGACAGATTTGACTTCTCCCTAAAGAGAAGCTTTTTGGAAAGCAAGAACCCTCTGCTGAGTCCACCCGCCTCTGCCGGTCTCCTCATCCCCTTGCTGAGCTGCTGGTGGGGAGCTGTTGAGGCTCAGTTCCCCAGAACATCAGCAAACGCGTGCTGAGTGGAAATGGCATTTCAAAGCATTTCTGACGCACCGACTGCAGCCGAGCCTGCCCGGTGTCGCGACGGGAGGAGCTTCTGTCCCCTCTAACACGCGTGTTGCTCTCCTCCTCTCTCAGGTGATGACATTTCCTTAGGGGACGTGGACGACCTTCTGAAGCGCGCTCGGTCCCACGCCAGCTCCACTGACACCGTGGCCACGGAGCCCTGGCTGCGCCCGGGAACGTCGGCCACGCTCCGGAGCCTCCTGGCGGAGCAGGCGGGCTCAGCAAAGCTGTGCCCGGAGAAGGCGCTGCCGCCGGGCTGGCAGGGCCTCTCCACCGCGCACGGCTGACTCCGAGCGCGGCCGGAGCGGCGGCTGCCGGCGCGTCCCGCAGGGAGAGTTCTCTGCCGCCTACAGCGCGGAGCTGCGCTTACGTGTAAGTGAAAATTGCAATAATAAAGGATCTCACACTGCAGTGAGTGGAACGGAGCTGGAGCGCAGGGATGTTTTCTATTCCACGACGTGGGAAATGGAGGAACAGCTTGGCAGCTTTTGCACTTTTTGTACTACTTAAAAGTTTTAGCCTCAGAAATAGAGTGTGGCGTGTGTGAATTTGATATTAAATCGAAGATGTTTTTTAGCTTTACAGTCAAACAGCAAAACTTTCTGGCATTAGAGGAGCCCGATAGCAGAAGGGCATTAGCTTTTTACCCAAAGAGTGAGTAACTTGAAGGACGCTTGGTTTTCATACAGGCCAGATGCTGTCCTGCGTGAAAGCACAACTAACACTTTCATGGGAAAAAAATTACTATCAGCAATGTGTCTTACATCCCCTAACTTGTCATGTGCTGAAAATACAAATATTGTTGAATATATTTATGTTTCTGATTGAAGAGTTAATAAAGTATTTTGTTACTAAAATTATTTTTGTTACAAAAACTGTGAAAGCCGACTTCAATTTTCTTAATTTATGATTTGCTTCAGCTTTCATTTGCTCATGAACAAACTGGAGTGTTAAGGCTGTCTTCAAAGAAATAAAAACACATGGAAAATCTGTTAAAGATTTTAAAGATCTCTTAAAGATCTGTTAAAGCACAGAGCTTTTAGCAAGAAGGACATGGAGCAGGATTTTAGGAGTCCAGTGAACTACACAACCAAGGTAAAGCAGGGGTATGGCTGCAACTTTCCCCTTGGTTAGGAAATTCCCACCCAGAGGCCTAAACCTGATCAACAGGGGTAAAAAAACACCCCAATAAACCACTGATGAAAACAAGAACTTTGTACAAAGGCCTTCTATTTTTACAATGCCACCTTCAAGGTTGTGTAAACCTGTCTGAAGGCTACAGCAGTTCCATGATGACGGCAGGCAACGGGTACTTCAAACCTGTGCGGTGCTGGGCTTCTTTGTGGGCTTAGCACATTGCTTCCCAAAGATTTGCCAAATCCAGGGTAATTCTTACCCTGAATTTCTGGCTCAGGAGCAAGAAGGTTGATCAGTGTGGGTATGGCAGTGGTGGCCACTCAAGCAGGGGCACTGGTGTAATCCCTGACCCGGAGCAGGTCACCTCAGGCTGCATGGCTTCTTCAGTCTGGACTTCCCAGAGATGGGGGAAATAATTTTGTGAAAATGCTTTATAATAATACACTTGCCACCCTCTCATGCCAAAGCCCACCTTATGCCTTTTATACTTTTGTCACCTGCCCTGATGGCTCTCTCCAGTTACCTCACAAGTTGAAGTTTGAGACACATTCACTTTACCAACTCCAGGCTAAATGCAGAATTTCTCTTCTTCCTCATCTAATTGCCTACAGAGTTTAATTACTCTTTATTCCCTTAATTTTAATTGGAGATTTTCCCCTGAGAGAAGCATGAAGTGTTCCCCTAAAAAGTCACCCTCATTTCACTGCAGTAAGTTTTGTAAATGCCACAGACCATTAGAAGCTGGCATTCCTTTCCTCCAGGTCAAGGCCAGGATGTGGCACAACCCGTCTTTGAATTACTTTCCTCACCTGTGCTGTGGCCTGAAACCACTGAAATCACTTTAACCTCACTGCTCAGCAGTCCTTAGCACCATGAATTCCACTCTTCCCTGCAGCTGCCCTCCCTTGGGCACTAAGGATGCTGCTTGGAACACTCAGGTCCTGTGCACCTTCCCTTTCCAGATCTTTCTTCAGCTTTCTCTGCCTCGCCAAAGCTCGGCTTCTGGCAGGGCCCTTCTTGCTCCCTAACTTTTTATCATGACAGTCTCGCCTGCAAAATACATTGAGATGACTAAACCAGAACCTGTTCTCTGCCCCCGATCCCAGATTTTTGACAATTACCATAAATGTGCCCTCAGAGTGCTCTCAGAGAGCTGCAAGTCAAACACAGTGCCCAGAGTACACCTGGTGCTGCTCTGGCATTGCAAGAACTAAAGAGAGGCACAGAAGAGTTACAATGACACCAAGGTTCAGCTCCCAATGAACCAGAATTAAACAGCAATTGGCCCTTTCCCACGTAAGCAATAAATAAGGCATGAGAAGGCCAGGCTGTAAAAGAAAATGTCATTACCAAAGAGGAGTACACAACAAAACAATGAAGCAGTGAGGTTTAAAACCAAAAAGAGCCCCACAACCCCAACTGCCCAAGTTTTTAGATAATTCATTGTCCTCACTGTTCTATCTTGAACACAGATGATTAGAAAGCAATTGGGCAGACACACAAGAACAGTGGCTGTTCAAATAGTGCTCAGGGCAGCAGTGTCAGGAGCAACTGGTAAAGGTCTCGGAACAGTTTGCTAAAGCCTCGGAGGAAGAGTATGACGATGAGTAGAGATGGGGCACATTATACTCACTGTAAAAATTATTACTGATCACTGTCAAACAGACAAAGACCGCAGGTCTGGCCTAGCACAGCAGCTTAAGATTTAAACACAGCACAACAAACTGAACAAGTAAAATACACTCCAAGAGGAAAGGCTACAATTCAAATAACCTCAATTCTCCCCCTTCTGACACTGGTAATTGCCATTTGATTTTGCTCCACCCCAATTAACTTTGTGAGCAAACTGAATCACAGGTCATAGCATTTTAATTCCCTTTTCTGGCTTTTCCAATAGCCATTTCACTGCAGTGCTTACACTGATTTCTGGAGCCCGCTGTGCCTGTCTGTGGCAGACCCACTGCCCTGAAAGAGAGAGGAGGCTCCTCACACACCTTCTTGCTCTTCACACTGCTCTCCTGTGCCAGTCAGGAGTTTTGTGGGAAGACACTGGAGAACAATCCAATTCCACTCTTACAAACAAAATCGAAGACACTGACAAGGCTGAGCTGGCTGATATGTTCCAAGTAAGGAGAACTGCAATCCCAGCCCTTCCCTTCCCTCTTTCTCCATCATCTGTTTGGTGTTTGTCTTTTAACCCCCAGAGAGCAAAGTGCAGTACTTGAGTTTCTATCTGCGCACCACTACAGGGTCCATCTGACCAGTTCAGGCAGTTCCTTTGTTCTCCTCCAGCCTGCCCACATTTTTTTTTTAATTTATCACTCCTTTCCCCCCTGTATTTGTCTCTAACAGTGAGAAGAGGCATCCCAGTCACCCAGAGGGCACCCAGCTTTCTGCTCCTGGGGTCTGGGGTTTGCTCCTTTGAAACAAAAGCGTGAGAGGCAAAGCAAACTGTAAAACAAGTAGCTGTGGATTAGACTTGTTTTGATTGCACTGATGAAAGAGTTCAAAAACTTTATTGACCTATAACCTGATTAGAATATGCCAGATGAGAACCAAATATTGTACAGAAAGTTGTACAGAATTTTTTTTACATAGAAAACTTTACATATCTGTACCATATACATTTTGTCCATCTGAAAAAAATTTCTACATCCATTGTAATACAGAATGCTTGACAATCTCATCTGTTAACCATCAGAGCACAATTCACAGTATGAATACATTTCCAATAAATTTAACCATCCCCAAACCATGCCAGATTTGTTACTTGAATATATCCAACATTAAATTCTGTACATAAGAGTGAAATCTACATCAAACAAAAAACATCTGACAGCAGACACAACCTAGACTTGTTTGCAGTGATTCAAGTTCCAGTCCTTGAAGGATCATCATTTCAATGGCTCGTTATATTTAAAAGCCCTAAAACAAGTATATTACAGGTAGTTATGTCAGTCGTGATATTTCTACCGCTGTTCTTGACAAAAGTCGGCAACAACTGGGCTACAATGAAACAAAACAAAACAAAAATAACAAAAAAGGGAAAAAAAAAAAAATCACAACCCAAAAAAGAAACCCAAACTTCTAGTGCATTTGGTAAACAAGGAAGAGTTATGGGCTTTCAACGAATCAGTAATACAGAAATAAAATAATTCGGGAAGAACTGTATAGTGTTAAAGAGTTTATATTACAGACCTGCATCTCTGTACATTTTCACAGAAGGATGATTACCAATGTCTCAGACAGCCTGAGTGTGCAAAAGTCTTAGAATATCAGACATAGTTGCTAAATAGTTTTTTCATGAACAATAATCTCCATTTTCTTTTCACTATAAACATTTTATCCTTCAAAATACAGCTCTCCTGAGTTGTACTTCTCGCAGAAGCTCAAACCTTTACATACATACGTTTCTTTGGGTACATTTTACTTTCACACCCGCCATAAACATCTGTTGCTATACTGCTGTCTAGGACAGTAAAGGACGCTGCAGCCCGTGCTGACAAGGGGACTGTGCTATAAACTGGCTCCGTGCTCAGCATGAGCCAGGCAAGAGAAACCGATGAGGGAGAATCCGCCAGGAAAGAGAGGGACTGGAGTGTTGCAAGCCTTAATTACAGTTGTAAGCGTCTGTACCGTTAACCCTTGGATACACGCTGCCAGAGAAAGAAACCATTTATATGGAGATCCAGACAGAATGGCCCAGCTACCTGGTCCTTTTATTTAGCTGAGGAATATAAACTTTGAAACAGAGCGTCACTATCTGCTAATGCTTGCTTATTCCGGACTCTTGTTCTGGTGGTTGGGATATTTGGAAAACCACACCAATCCGCAGGAAAAACCTTCGCAAGACAGCTCGAAGCTCAGGAATAAGGTCAAACTGCATGATTTCACACAACAAAGGATAGTAGAATGAGGCATGGGCCTTGAACTGGGAAGAAAACAAACAAGAAATGACTCTATTATATATTGGTACACCTCAGAAAGCATACTGCAAAATAAGAATTTTAAATACTCTCCCAAATGAGGGTGAGAAACCCACAAAGTGACAAGCAGAAACACCTTTACAACTGAAATTAGCAGTGCTAGAAAAAGGCTATGACAGCTGTGATATACTCTGACAGATGCTCACCAGCTACACAAAGCTCCTGACTAATGCTTATTTTCCAAGAGGAAGTATTTTTCTATTATGAGTTTTTTCTTGCCGTTGGCCTTTTTCACTTAATTATTTCAGCCAAGTTTTCTTAGAAACAGAGGGAGATTAAACAGGGATTTATTTACTGCAGAATTGCTTTGGAGAAGGTCATGGTGTACATGTATCTGCAGCACTGGCGGCAGAAACAGGAGTTAATTCTTTGAATAAAGTATCATTACTAATTGTCTTCCTCAGCAGGAGAGGGGTAAAAACAATTTAACACACTTCTAAAGGATTTCAGCATCTTTAAACTTCTCTGACACGTTTTATTTTATCACTCGTTGCACCTTCCCACTGAATTATTAGTGTCAGTATGTGTCAAGTGCAGTTTGAATGTACATTCCCTCAACACAAGAGTGTCTACAGAGCAGCAGGAGCTTTTAAAGTCAAGTCTGTAACTGTGTGTGACAAGCCAGTCTGGAACTACTTCTGACCTGTACACGTCATCTGAAACATCATTCCAAACAGTTACTTACCCTTTCATCACTTATCTTCAGGACTTTAGTCAAAAATAAGAGTAAAAGGTTAGTCCAGGCCTCCCGATGACTTTCTGATGTAAGAGTGAGGAAATAGCTCAGAGCCTCGCTGCAGACACTGGAGACAAAAGACACAAAAAATAGTAACTCACATTTCCTTCTGAGCTCTATTGCAGAGAGAGAGCTTTGCCTTTGCAACTTCTGGCACTGTAGAGCCCTGGTGCAGAACAGCACTGTTTTATGAAAGCTGCTCTAAGCCTGCTTAACGACAGAAAGCAGTGATGTTGTTCAACTCAAACCCAAAGTCCTAGGACTTCAGCAATAAATAAGCTGACAAAATGTGATTATGCTGTTTGTGCATGTATTTGAAACGTATCGAGTGCTCTTTGAGAGGTATGTGACAAAATGCTAGGTGGACTTTAGGAACATATCAAATCGATGTAACCCGTGAGTTTTCAGCTCTGCTTCCTAGTCTGTGACCCTTAAAGTCTTAGCCTTGAGAGTTGCTGTTGAGATTTAAAGCCCTCCCTTATTCCAACAGCTGCTTGAAAACTTCATAAACAAAAAACATTCAGATCAAGTACCAAAGAGCCAAAGATCTCTCTATGCTCACAGGGCTGCTTAAGCCCAGTGTCCATTCCTGAAAATGAGAACAAACAGTGCCAATTCTCTAAAATACCTGAGGTTAGTGAGAGAAAAAAAGAGTTTAGTTGGTATTTGCTTTCCTTTTTGAAGAGGAGCTACAGTAAGTCCTCGCCTACCCACACAATACGAAAAAAAGGTAACAAATTCTTTGTTCTCCCTGCAAAATATGTAATGAGAACAAAAAGGAGAGACAGCATCAGTAGCTGGAAGCACAGCACTCCCCACAAAACATAAAACTCTTAATATTAGCTGTGACCACCACCCACACGTTAGCCCCGGAAGTTCCCTGCAAACAGAGGCGGTCTATCCTTTTAAATAACCCACCCCCTTTTCTTTAACATGAGGAATAGCGGGAGCAGGTTCAGCTCCGTGGGCCTTACTTGAGCAGCCTTTGCTGGACCTCCTCCCAGGCGCTGGTGCGGCTCTCGTCCATGTACATGCGGAACAGGATGCGCAGCCCACAGGCCAGGCTGCTCGTCTCCTGCTTCAGCAGGTTGGGCTTCGATTTGCCTTTGAAACCTACAGGAATTCCAAGCATCCTTTTAGATTTTCGGTTCAGCTGACATTCTTTCTTAGGGATGGATCCCCGCTTCTCTTTCTAAGCATCTTCTGCACACAGACAGAAGAACCACCTCAGGTAATTAATTTCTCATAATATTTAGTACAATGGAGCATTGCTAAAAATTAACCTATTTATATGTGCCAGAATTGTGTTTGGCACCCATTTTTAATATCAGCTTCCAAGTGGCTGTGAAACCTGTGTTTGTGCCTGCAGCTTTTAAGCACAGGACTCACACCTACAGCCAAGAATCAGCTCTACCTCAGGGAAATCTTAAATTTTAGGAAACCAGAGGTATTTGCACCTCCAAAGACCGGGTCTTCTCCCTTTAGGAATCCTACGGTTTACAGAGCCAAAGCTTCAACTTTTACATTTAGCATCAAAGTACTTTTGACCTATTTTTGGATCAATTCACACTGTCACAAAGTATTTCTCCAAGGGGACTGACTCACCTGCTTTCCAGAGAGCAGTTCTTTGTTCATTGTTTGAATTAAATGCTTTAGCGAATCTGTGAGATTCCAGCAGACAATCGAGAAGTTTGAAAAGCTGCTGTGATGTTAGGAAACGATACATCCCTTGATCCTGTGTATCCACATGGACATCAAAGTCTACTGCATCTCTCTGTTGAAAAAAGAGGAAAAGGAAAAAAAAGATTTGAAGTAAAAATTCACAACCGTCTTCAGCAAGCTCCTGTGATAACTCAATCCTACCCTGTTTACATCTGTACTTGTACTTAAACTCAACACTATATGGAAGGTTGTATCCATACCCCAGTTACACAAATCCCTTTGAACAATACATGTTTTAATCTCCACAGTGCTGCCCTGGCACAGCAAATGCAATTTAATGGAAGTTGTAAAAGATCCCAACAGTCCAGCGGAAATTCTCAAACACATGTAAAAACTGTAAATTAACAGATGCTACAGGAGTTCAGGAAACTTTATCTTAAAACTTTTGGAGGAAAAGTTGTTAAAAAAGAGAGACACCTATCAGTTCCACTTACTTGTGCTGCTGCTAGATTCTCTGCATCCTCTTTTTTGCTAGTTGCTGGGAAAAACACAATGTTGTCGATGGTCTGAATGAGTTCCAGCTGTACAACACACTTGATCAAAAGAGCAGCAAATAACTTCTGTTCTGGAAATTCTTTAAAGGAAAGAAAATTACTTCTTAACTAAAGAACTTCTTTGAGCTGTTTTGAGGGCAAGTTGAGGAACAGTTTAGCTCCAAGCACATGTGTACACCAAACCTGGAATCCACCAGTTGGAATTACTAACACCAGGACAAATCACCATGTTACCAAGTGGAATTTCTTAAAAAACTGTTTCCTGAAGTTTTCTGTGATACATTGGATCAACCTGTTTCAATGTTACCTAAAAATCACCAAAACAAGTGACTTGGACCATCAGTGCAACAGCAAAAGCCAGAGTCTGTTCCCAGGCAGGAGGGTTAACACAGCATTGGCATCATTGCTTATCTGCAGCTGTGGCAAGTACTAATGCACTTGCATCACCTGCACAAGGATCTTAAATAAGGGTTTGATACACTCCAAACTATAGACAGAATTCTTTTTCAGCCACTGCTGCTGCTGCATTTTGCACTGAAAAATCTCTGCTCCTAAGAAAAGACATCTCACACAGCATTGTAAGGAGACTACTATTTTTAATATTTTGCTTCGGGTAAAAAGCTTAGAAGCTTGCAGATGAACTCTTAGATTTTTAAAACACAGGCCAAAAATGTGGACCCACAGGAGTCCAAGAGAATTCTGTCACACTACGTGAAGACAAAAACTTAAACAATGTGATTTCTTCACATCATGTTTCTGAAGTCGTGGCTGGGGCTACAACTAATGTATCAAACATCTACTACATACTGCTCTCAGGAGATACCAAAAGCCAAACCGCTGCAGAGCACGCACTTGCTGCTGGCCTGGCTTTACTCGTTTCCTCAGCTACCGCGGCCCCTGTGCCGGGCTGATAGGGGCGTCCATCTGAAGATCGCGGCTGGATGGAATCATGGATATCTACTGACTTCTGGGAGATTGTATCCTGAAAAGAAAGGAAAAAAATATAGGCAATTAACTTACAGAAAACTTCTGGCTATCGGCAATAGTGCTGTACTCTTCAGAGCTCAAGACATCTGCAGTTTCAACACCACTTTCATTCATTTTAGTCGTATCTGCTATGAGCATTTGTGAAAGATGTGCCAGAAAGATGAGCTACTAAGAACAACTGAAAATTTAATAAGTAACAAAAACTTAAGTACACAGAAAAGACAATGAGCAGCATTTTTCAGATATGTTTTTGTATTCCCTTCAAGATTTCTATCACCCCAGAGTTACTACAGCTGTTACCAGACCAAGGGTAAGATTTTTGCTGCAAAGTTCCTGTAAAGAACACCTCAGCTTCTCGTATCAGTAGATAACCAAGGTTTTCACCTCTACTAAGTAAAAATACACATTTTAATAGGTATCATGTCTACAGATAACAAAACACCCCATCATATTTGAGCAACCTAAAGAAAAATGAGATGAAAATACTCAAAGTCTGCAAAGATTCTCTTCTATTAAATGAGACAGCCAAAATATTTTTTCTTTAGTATCATTTATTAAAGGAGTTCTGTTAATTGTGAAATTGCAAAATATCTTTTTACATTGACGACAAAAATAATTTTAAAAACATTCATGTTAAACTATTTCAAAGGGAAAACATCTTTCTGTTTACTCAAGACTAAGATATTTATTTGCCATTTATGCATGCTATTACATTTGACATAAATGGATCAAAAATACAGCCAATATGTTTAGCTTAAACCACTATAAATGAGTCATGGTACAGCATGAAGGTATAATGCCCATATAACAAGAATTGGCCTTCAAAACATTTACTCTCTGTTTAAGCTGAATTATGTTAACATGTCATAAAGATAAATGGAGGGAGTCAGTCTCTCTCAGTAAAGCTCATTTGGGACCATTATCCTTGAGCAACTTGTATCAAGTGCTTCATTAATCCATGAAGAACTTTACGCAGCAATCTTGTAAGAATGTCCAAAAGCTAAACTAATTCTCACCAGTAGCAAAGCAGCTACAAGGCTGTCACTTGCAGGCAAATCCAGACTTCACATCAGTTTATTCAATCAACAGTAAGAAATCTGATGTTTATACAAATTTTCTACTTTAAATAGATATTCAAGATCTTATTACAAGAGAAAATTTGGAGGCAAAAAAAGAAGTCAATCTAACTGTCAATCTATCCCTCTTCAGCAGTTTCCCTTCTTGCCAATACATCAAAATGAAAGAAAACCACAACCCAAGCCACAAAACAACTCAAAGCCCAAGTAACAGTATTACAGAAACCTGCCAGACACAGAACATTACCTAAACCAAACACATGTAACTACCTATAGCCAATTTCTGGAAGTCAACTTTGCTGCAAAAAAATCCACACTTCTTTATCAATTAAATCCTTGCCATTTTTAGACATTAAATAACACTTGAGCTGGAAAAAAAGTCAAGTAAATTAAAATTGAAAAATGTATTTAAACCAAGTATATTTTTCATCTATCCTACATCACAACACATTGGTACTGAGCTCTTGCAATCTTAAATTATTGTTTTATTTCAGCAGCTTACCAGTTTTTCTTTTGCATCAGAGGGAGAGCCAGAGCAGAACTCCCCACCGACTGGGCGCCAAGTCAGCAGCCTTGAAAACACAAAACCAGTCCCAAATTTACTAAGTTTCAAATATAAATCAGAACCAACACTCTAAGAAGTCCCCTTCAACATGGTGTGGGTTTTTTGCATTAATTTCAATTCCAAGTGCACTTTATTCTTTCGTACATGTTTAGAAGTGTAAGGACTGCGTTCGTTGAACTTCAACATTTCTGCCAACTACCTTGGATGGACAAGCGGACTCTATCGAGGTGGATTCATTTTTCTCAAATACTGGATTTGTCTTAAGGCAGTGTTTTAGTGCCATTAAAGAGCCTCTTCTCCCACATCGCCTTAAGCTTGACCTAGAATAAGGAATGAATCTACTCCAGAACAAATCACAAGAACATTTGGAGACATTTTGCATTCTCTGCTTGGGGTAAATTCCAGGATTATGTTCCTATTTCCACTTAAAAATTCACCACTTCCACTCAGGATTCATTGCTGTTATGAGGTATCAAATCACTGACAGTACTTCTGACCTCTCCCCTGCTGACTTCACATAGGACACTGCTGTCTCAAGGATCTTAACCTTAACACTAAAAAATTTCTACAGTAATTGTAACTTACTGTCTGGGCTTGCCAAGAATTGAGGGAAATTGGATTAAATAACCTAAGTTGTCCCATCATTTATTGTTGTAGACAATCTACTGCTGCAAAGTAAGACTGAAGTTACTAGTCATGGTCATGATCTCAAACTCTTTAGTCTCAATCTGTGTGAGGTAACACATATTGGACATTTGTGTCTGCATTTCCTAAGGGAGAGCTTTCCCCACCAAGTTAAGCATCCTAAGAATATACCACTCATCTCCAGAAAACTGAATACTGGATAACTAAAAAGACAAATTGGAGATAAAAAAGATGAAATCTTGAGGCATATAATAAAGCAACAAATAAAGTAGAACAGAGAACCGAATCAATTCTTGAAAGCTGCAAGGACATAAATTGAGGTATTGGGATAATGAGCCATTATGAGCTGGCAGAGGACAGACCATCATAATTTCTGCAAGGAACCAATTCTAACCCTTGAATTTTTTGAAGACAAGAGGGCACTCACACTAGATTTCTCAGCACCAGAAAACCAAGGCTCGCTCTCATGAAGCTTCAGAAAATTTAAATTAACAAAAATTATAAACATATTAAACTAAAAGAAAAATTAAAGACACTATTAAAATAAGCAAAAATCGATGGGCTAGATGAGCGAACAGTGAAGTGGACTGAAAACTGACTGAACAGCCAAGCCAAGAGGGTGGTGATTAGGTGCACAGAATCTAGGGGGAGGCCAGTGGTACACCCCGGGGTCAATACCGGGTCCAGTCTGTCCATCTCAATGATCTGGGAGATGGGGCAGAGGGCACTCTCAGGAAGCTGCACGACACAAAAGTAGGAGGAGTGGCTGATACAACAGAGGGTCATGCTGCTATCCAGAGGGCCCTCCACAGGCTGATGGGAACCTTGTGCAGTTCAGTGAGGGAAGAACAAAGTTCTTCCCCTGGGGAGGAACAAGCCCACGCCCCAGGACACGCAGGGGGCTGCCCAGCTGGGAAGCAACTTGGCCCACAGAGATGGCCCTGGGGATCCTGCTGGACACCAGGCTGGACATGAGTGAGCAGGGTGCCCTTGCTGCAGGGAAAACAAACACTATCCTGGGCTGTATGAGGAGAGCTGCCAGCAGGTGGGAAGGGGACCCTGCCCCTCTGCTCAGCACGGTGGCCAGTCTGGGCTCCCCAGTTTGAGAGACATGGACCTACCAGAGAAAGGTCAGCAAAAAGCCTCACAAAGGTGAGGAAGGAACTAGAGAATCTCTCCTACCAGGAGAGTCTGAGACAATGGGGACTGTCCAGCCTGGAGAAGAGAAGGCTCAGGATGTCTCATCAACACACTATAGGCTTCTTCCACTGATTCACAATGCCAGGCCCAGAGGCAAGGGCACAGACACAGGAGGTTCCCTATGAGCATTAGGAAACACTTTTTCACTGTGAGGGTGATCGAGCACAAGGCAGAGGTTGCCCAGAAAGGCTGTGGAACTTTCCTTCTTGGAGATAGTCGAAAGTCAGGACACGGTCCTGGGAAAAGTCCTCTGGGTGGCCATGCCTAAGCACAGGGGAAGGGCCACAAAACCTCTAGAGCCCTTTCCAACTTCAGCCATTCTGTATCACTCTGTATTAGTATCTTCAGCTACCAACACCTCAGTGGCCTGCAGAAGCTTGGCAGCAGTTTGGTTTGTGGTTTTCTAGTAACTGATCCTTGCAGAAATTGGTAGCTGAGTAAATATTATAGTACGTTTTTCAAACAAGGAAATACAATCAATTCTCAGCAAAAAAGTGACTTGCCAAGAACCAGCAGAGGCTGCTACTGCAACTAAGAACTCATGCAGCCAATGCTGCAGCTCTTAAATTAGAGAAGCTGCACAACACCTGGAAGATGTTTCATATGAATGCTAGAAAAGAACAAATGTAACCCTACCTGATCAGACTAATAAGAACTTCTGCCAGAAGATACTTTACACTCCAAAGATTTGTATCCTCTGACTATTTGAAGACAATTGTGCATAAAGCACTTGCCCAGAAAGCTTTCATATATACCACTGTGTGATTTGTCTATCTTCATTTCAACATTAACTATTGTGTTACCTCCAGGCATGGTAAAACAAAGGTAAAAAGATCATTTGCCTTCTCTAAGCACTGAGGCAGCCATCACAACAAGCCTAGTATTAAAACTGCACTGTCAAAAAAGAAAATAAAAATCTAAGGATGGGAGGGCAGGAAAAGCTCCATT
>WAAG01047518.1:0-10656 GCA_013390105.1 Tichodroma muraria | reverse complement strand
GTGATGCTCAAGCTCCATTTACCTTCAGCCACAATTCAACAGCAACTTTAATCTGCAATATAAGGCCCTGTAACTCATCCTCTGCTCAGCTCAGAGGCAGACCTTTCTCCTGCTGTCATTCTTGTACTTTGGAGCAGAACAGGAGAGCTTACAGCTTTCTCAGCTGTTAGAATGATTCTGCAAATATGCTTTCCTTATAGGCTGAAGCAAATCTGACACAGGTCTCCTTCAAGGAATAACGAGCTGTGCATATCTAACACTGTTCTCAGAGAATGACTGCCCTGGGAATTATCTATAGGGCTTTTTTCCTCCTGCCCTCAATAACTGTGGCAGTGTGCACGCTGAGTCATGCACCAAGGTTGTACTCAATAATTAATATATAATCTACTTGCACAGAGATTGGCTATTCCGCTTTACTTGGCGTTTATTGGATTTTGATTAAACTGTTTTTAAGTTTTATACATGTCCTAATGGAAAGTTACAAGTGTCATCACTCCTAACATCCCATAAGATTCACATAGTGACAAGTCAATGCAGCATCTTCCTCATCTCTTACTTTTAACAATCTGTTTCCAACCTCTTGCTTGAATTCTTCATTACTCTTCCAAAATATGTCATTTTTCTGCAATCATTGTCTGCATATTGCTTCAGGACTGTATTTTTGCCTGATTATTTTCTGTTACCAGACTAAAAATGTTTCTTCATTTCTATGTAACATATCATATAAGTTTCCTCCCCAGATCAAAGTTCAGAACAACCATGTTAATCCAATTTTCTTTACAGACTTCAATGCCTTAAAGCCAGTGCCCTTCTTCAACACACACACAGAGCCTTGATATCAAGGTGTCAATTTGAAAACCTCATTGCCTGACATTAATTCTAAAAGCAAATTCATTTCTGGTTTTCCATCTTGTCTCATCCTTCATTTTCTTTTATCATTTTATCTTTGCTATTTGCCACATTGCAGGCAGACTTTGCATTCATGGTATCAAGCCTGTGAGCATTTTGGAGTGTTTTCTTTTCCATATGCCCATATTACCTTCTGCTTTGCATAGCACTTGTTATGCATGCATGATCACAGACTATTTCTAGCATTAATTAAGACATGAAATTAAAGTGGGAAGTATGCTATTGGTCACATAATACAAACAACACAAATTTGCTTTAAAAATGAAATTACTGAAGTGTTAGCAAACCTCTTCATACTGTCAGAAATAATAATGTTTACAATCTACATGCCACAGAACAGCCAGAATTCACAAGTGGATTTGGAATATTATTTCCACTTCAGAAAAATACATATGAAACCCCTGAGCAGTTCATTTAGTTTAGATACTTGTCTGGAAGAAAACAGAGGTTTGTGTCTCCTGCTGCCTGTCAAACCATCCAGCTGCTGCCCCCAGTGATCCCAGCCCATTACCAGGGCTCCCTGTGTCTGCCTAAGAACAGCTTTCCTTGAAATCCAATTAGGAATTTTAGCAGAAAAATGGCATTTTCTTCAAAATTGAATGTTTCACAGAACCATAATGTTTCAAATGAACTTTTGACAAACACAAGCACAGTTCCAAAAGCAGTTTCCCAGGTTTCCTGCCCAAAAACCCAGACTCCCGAGGTTTACTATTGTAAGGAAATGAGTCAACAAGGATCTTGCAAAATCTAACGGTACCCAAGATCAGGAGATCTGGGGCATCTCATCATGCCATTGATCTAGAGCTGAGTCCTGCACCTTCTAGAAGCCCAAACTGTAAGGGCTGCCACTGCCATCAGCGATTTACTCCATCACCTTTTCCCTGTCTCTACAAGCAAAACAAGGAACCTCCCCATTGCCATAGCACTAACACATTCCCTCTTCTCACTGCTACGTAAGTAATACCTTTATCAAGTGCCTCATACAAGGATTCAAGCCATTCCACATGTCTGGAATATTAATTTTTTGTGCAAACAGGTTTACTGGATGTTTTACAAGAGTTTGTACGTGAACATTTCTGCTGAATGTGCACCTTGGCAGGCTCAGTGTGCAGCCATCTCCCTGACCCCTCCGCTCGGCTGCAAAACCCACTCATGGAATATCTCTGGAGTGGTGGTGTTAATACTTATTATTTTACATTACATGGGTTGTAATAACAATGAAATGCATGTTCCCTGGGACTCTGTGATAACTCCAGGTAAAAATAATGCCATAAACTGGGAATAGATTCATAAATAAATTTGCACACAGAAGGATGACTTGTTTACTTAGGTGCAATGGAAAACAACACATTATAAACACCTGCATTAAAAAGAAATTATAACCACAACTTCACAATAAACAGTGAGGGATATCATCATGTACCTGCCTTGCACAAAGCAAACCACCAGACAAAGGGCTTTGAGGGTGATTTGTGGAGGGCATCTCCTCTCTTTGGTCCCTCTTTTACACATGGAGTTCAATGTGCTCCAAACCAAGCAGCAAACTTGGGCCTCCTTTAGAGGTCCAACCCTTTGTTAGTGAGGCTTTTTTTATTCGGGCAGCCTTTGTGAGTCCTACCTGCAGCCTCCGTGTGCCAGCACATTCTCCACAATTTGGATACTCACGTGCTACGCTGAGATGAATGAAGGGACTGGTCTTGTTCTCCCCGTTCTTTTCGTTGACTGCCTGGACATAGTAACCTCCTGCATCCATCACTGACACCCCCAGGATCACCAGCTGGTTCTCCAGAGTGATGGCTCTGTTTAGGGAAGAGAAAGAATACATTGAAACCAGAAAATGTTATCCACACAACACTTCAGACCTGACAGCCTAATGTGATATTCACAGGTCATGTAAATCAAGATCAAAACCAGCCCCACTTCAAATACAGGAAATAAAGATATCAGATGCCTCTAGGCCTTTTCTCTGCTTAGGTCATGTAAAATGCTTATGGTGACACACAGAAAAAGCTTCAACATGTGAAACAGGGGCAGTTTAAATGGCAATAAGAAGTTATGCAAGAAACAGCAAATGACACCAGTGACTGCCAGGCTGCAAACTGCATCTTTGTGGGGTGATGACAATCCTGGCAACCATCAGGATGCTGCAAAGCCAGATTTATTGAAAATGTTCTCAAAAAGTGAAAGGCAGCCTATTACAGAGTGACACTCAAGGAATAACACACAGTTCACTGAAATAAGAAAGTAAAAATCAAAAGGCAGCAGACTCTCCAAAAGTAAACTTTCTCCATTTATGGCATCACCGGTTATCACCTCATCACAGACAAGACTGTGGGCTGCAGCAGAGATGATCTGTGTGTGGATAGGGAGGGGTTTCCTTTCATCCAAAGCAGGCAGGACAGCACAACCCTGTAGGTAACTAGTGTGGGCCTGAAGGAGTCAATAAATGTCATTGTCTAACACAAGTCTGTTCTTAGAGCTGCTGCATAACCAAGGTTTCTGTGAATTCCCTTACACACTTGGCTACTTTACTTTTCACATGGATTAGATGCCCTTTTCTTGACTATATAGAATCAAGGATGAACCTACAGAAAACATGTAAATTTTCAAGGGTTTGAGGAACAGGACACAGGAAGCTCAAAAACCAGAAAGATAAAAGGAAACAAAGTTCCAGGGAAGGCCTGTGGAGCAAAGAGCTCATCTACTGCAGCCTGGGACAGGCACAGACTTGGAAATAGGAGTGTAAGGCTGGGAAGAAGAAAATCCCTTCACTTCTAATACTTGATGAGAAGCCATGCTGAGTTCAGCTGTGCTATTAGATGTATCACTGAGCATGAGGGTGAAACAACTTATAAAATTATTACACTGGAAGAAACAAGTTCACACATCAATAGGCTCAAAAAGAATCAGTACCGAGTCAAAGCATTTGTGCACTAATCAGTCAATAATAAACACCCCTGCATTCCATCCTCCTGTTTTGCCATGGGGTGGTTACCCTTAGTAATAAACAGCTATTTTGCTCTGAAAAAAACATCTACATGAAGAGAGGAAATCTCACATCCCTAGTGCAGCAAACTGGTTTTTATACTTAGGGAGGGCATAAGAAATTACAGTGACAACACGGCCGTGTTCAAAGCCAGGCATTTCATTCATAACACTTCAATTTCCTGATGTGGCTACAAAGAAACCTGAACTTCTGTCAAGCTATCATGGAATCAGAGAACCATTTAGGCTGGAAAAGATCTTTAAGATCACAGAGTCCAGCCCTGCCAAGGCCAGCACTGAACCATGTACCCAAGTGCCACATCCTCACGGCTTTTAAATCCCTCCAGGGATGGAGACCCCACCACTGCCCCGGGCAGCTGTGCCAGTGCTTAAGAACCCTCTTGGTGAAGAAATTTTCCCTCATTTCCAACCTAAATCTTCTCTGGTGCAACTTTTGACCATTTCTTCTTGTCCTGTTAGGGAGTTACAGAGCAAGAAGATCTCCCCCTGAGTGTCCTTTTCTCCAGGCTGAGCACCCCCATCTCCCTCAGCTGCTGCTCAGACTTCTGCTCCAGACAATAATTTAAAAAAAAATGCTGAAAAATGAAGCTAAATGTTCAGCTCTGAAATCAGTCATCATACATCACCTAAAGATCCTGTTTACAACATCTTTCTTGGCAATTTTTATTGTCAAAACTAATAAAAAAAAAAAACACCTTTTTTTTTATTCAATGAGACTCTACTAGTTTAATTGATTTAGAAAATTAATCAAAGAAAGTGTGATAGATTTACAGAGTGGGGATATAAAATACAATTAATAAGACATTTGATAGAGCAAATAAAGATAAAATTCCAGTGCAGTGCTAATAATTGAATATTACAAGACAATTACATTCACACTCATTCCTACTTCAATTCTAAAGAAAGCAGCTAGAAAGATTCTTTGAAAACACTGAAATATATTTCAGCCTGCTTTGATTCCAGGTAAAACTACCCCCAAAGCTTTAAAGGTGATCTTTGAATACTGCTGAGATGGACACAGTTACTATCTGCATTAAATTGGCTGAAAATTTTGACACTTAAACCATTAAGCTCATTATATAATAATCAAGAGCAAAGGAAATGAAGATGCATATATGAAGGAAATTGTTGAAAAATGAAGTGGGGCTTTTTCACTTTGCTATACAAATTTTTACCAGAGCGTGAGCAAAATGTAACATGTGTGAGTGAAAAGTAAGTAAATTCTAAAAAATAATCTACATAAGCATAGAAGTTTGATATCAATTTGCATAGAAAAAAAAAAGAATTAGAAGATAATGCAACTCCTGAAGGCAGCTCTTAGGGGTCATCAATTACATGGCCAAAGTTAAATTAAAACTCCCCAAATGAGTTATTGATATCTTAATAGTTCTGTGAGAAATGGAACATCCCGAGTTCATTAAGTGAAGGCAGGTATGGAGCCAGCCAGGAGCCCTCCCGGGCCGTGGACTCTGGGGCACGCGTGAGCCCCGTGCATCAGGAAAAATCAATCAGTCACATTTTAAGGACTCATTAATCCCAGTGTTTCTAAACCATCTGAAGCCCCAGGCCCCAGCCCCTACCAGGGCTGCAGCTACTTTCTGCACAACAGCTGCACAGAGCACCTGAAAATTGGCTTAATGTGTTTTCGTGGGCTTATTGCTTGTTTTCATTGGCTGATACAACTTTTAAATTCTGAAATTTAATTTTAAATTCTTTAAATTTTAAATCAGTACCACTCTGATGTTCCAAGGAAAACCTGATTGCTGGGTGCTCAGTTTAGCAGCACGTTTGATGAAGATGACTGCAGCAGATGGAGTGGACCTGTCAGTAATTCATACCCAGCGTGGAATTCACAAAAAAGATAAATATTGCTTTTTTAAAGCAGTATCGAACTTAACTCGATCTAACACTTTCAAGACAGGAGCAACCAGCAAGCAAACTAAGCAGACTGATCCTCTGGGATTTCTTAAGCCTAGGAAAGGAGCATTTCAAAGCACACTTTTTAACAGATGAATTTTTAGGATTTCTGTGGAGCCCAGGAGAAGCCTGTTGGGAACGCAGTGGACAGGGCTGGCAGTGGGAGGTTCTGATAGTGAATCCAAAGTTATCATGTCCAAAAACATCTCAGTGGCACCTTCACCACAAAAGGAGCTGGGGACTGAACCAGACTGATCTCAAAGCAAAGGCAAGGGTGGCCTTTGAGATGACAAATGGCATTTAGGAGATGCTACTTTTCTTTATTTTAATCAAAAATTACAGACTGAGGGGATGGGAAAAGGCAGCAGTGAGGGACACAAATCATCACACAGCCCATTATTCTAAATACCACAACATAGAACAGCACCTTCTGAGGTTTCCTCACTTCCACTCACTGCAGTCAAAATTGAGCACTTGGATACCTGGTCTAAAGTAAAGCATCCCTGCCCATGGCACAGAAAATAGATTATCTTTATGGTCCCTTCCAACCCAAACCATTCTATGCCTCTGTGCACTCTGGAATTTTTAATTGCACCTTTTCAAGTTGTCCAAATACTATAAACTCTGCTGCAAATAATCTCTGAGCTTGATCTAAAGCTTATGGGAATTCTTTTGTTAAAATCAATGGGACATGAATCAGACTTTTACAAGAAAAGATAATTTTTCAAAGGGGATGCCATTCTTCTGGCCTTTAAGGGAAAGGTTTTGGGGTTAATGCTGCAAATGAACCCTTCAGTAACTCAAATATGGATTTAGATTAATAATGTTTTCATGTGAAAATACCAAAATCTACTCTACAAGTGGATAATTCCCCAAAGTTGGATATTTGTTATGTTATTAGTCTACCAGATTACACAAAAAGTAGGTAATACTGGTTTATAAAAACATAAAATGGAAATCAGAGTAACCTGATTAGGCTCTCTCTCAGAAGGCACCATCTGCTCCTGAGCCAGCATGCAATATTTTAGTACAAAGACCTTCATAAAGCCTCTTTTCCAATATTACCTCCAGCTAACGCGATTATCAATCCCTCTACACCAGATATTTTTACTGGAGAGCCTCTGTTCCCCTTTCAAAAACTTTTGTCCACACTACACAGCAAAGCCCAATCTCCCCATGCCCCAGACACCACGGAATAACAGCAATGCTGACAGAAAAGGGAGAGATTACGGGGTAATAACAAAATAATTACTGCAAGATTTGCCCCATGGGTTTCCCCTCTTGGAAGAGCAGGGAATCTGCTGCAGTTGCACACACAGCTGTTCCAGGGGATCCCTGGACATGTACAGCTTAACCCAGCCAGCCCTTCACCACCCTCATGGTTCCCAGTGCTGAGGGGGAATTATTAATCACAATTATTTAAATAGCCCGTGTTTCTCAGGACTCAATCACAGGGAAAAGTTATTTGTATGTTTGAGAGCAACTTCTCCACTGGGACAGAGCACCAAGAGATAACTGGACGGCAGTTTCATGGGATATTATTCAGGTTCCAGGTGAATTGTTACTGCAAATCAGCCATCTCTATTAATAAAAATGTTATACTTACACAGGCAGTGAATATTAAGTAAAACTACATTGAATTTAGAATCAGGGCAGTTCATATATTGCTTCCCTAGCTATGTCAAGGCACAACACGTGTTTCTGGGAAGTGACTGGGATTTCTAGTCATGGAAACAACCCAAGCTTACACAAGAATAACCAAGACAGTCCTAATGGCCAGACAGAGGACAAACACTCCCATGAAACACAGGACAACCAGCCACTGATGGGTTTAGCAGATGTATTTCCAGGAGGAATTGAGATAAACAGTAGAATTTCCACATTTTATAATTGGCTTCCCTCTATTCTCTGTTTTTGGGGCTTGCAGGGTCTTGTTTTAACAAGGCTGCAGACACTACTCCCTGTGCCCCTTCATGAACACGTTACACTAAACCTGCTCTGTGTAAAACAAGCGTAAGGCTGGAAAGGAAGTGGACGGAAAACTGCGCTTGACAAATCGCCAGTGATCCACGACCTGACTGGAAAGTGAGAGCAGGTACAAACCCACAGGGTCTGTCTTGGGCCTGGCTTAACATTTTCATTGGTGTTTGTTGACTGAATATAGATTTCACTTACTAAATCTGCTGATAAAGTCCCAAAGACTCTGAAAGACAGAATCGGAATTACAAATGCAGGAGATCTGCTCAAGCCTCTCCACTGACTGAGAGGTTTGCAGTTCAGTGAACAAGCTCAAAACCTCGTATTTGAGAAAGAATAAGTGACTGAGCAACAGGCAAGCCTCACAAGGGGGTGTACAAACAGCAGTATCACTGGGAATTCTAAGAAATAACCCCGTTTCTCACCCAGCACAGCCTCCACTCAGCCCCGGCTATTAGATTTAAACATGAGGGTAAGTCAAGAAGAATTCAAACAGCACCAAAACACCATCACAACCATCCACTCTCCTCCTCTCCCACCCATCTGGTCAAAAGAATCATCCAGAGAATGTGATGTGCAGGAGAACACTCAAAAAACAAAAACTCATCACAAGCATCTTCATATATGTACAGGAATGTTACTAAAAAGTATCTCAGATATAAGCAGAATCACCAAATATTGAGTCTTGTTATAAAAATCTTAGCAGCTCGCCCTCAGAAAGCTTATTTTTGGTCTTTGGAGATAGAAGCTCCCAGAAAAGATGCTCAGATGAATTATCCCAAATGTATATTTTTTTAAATCATGCCCATATCAAGCAATTACTTGTCTAGAGATTAAAAACCCCACAAAACAAACCCCAAGAGAATCACTATATAATTGAACACAACAGAGATGTTTACAGGGAGAGACAATGCTGCCAATCCAGAGGCAAGGAATTACGGCAACAAACTAAGGAATAATTCCTAAGTGCACTATTTATGTTAAAACAGGGATTTTTTTTCCTCCCCAGGTTTTCAGCAGCTTCAATTCTTACTTAATGCAGCTTAATTATCATCACACAACTTTGCCCCTTTGGATTTGTTCATTTTTTAAAAATTACTATTACATTTTAAGCAGCAGGAGTTAGTGCAGCTGATACAAGAACTTAAACGTGCTTAAATCCCAGCTCCTGGGTGTTATCTTGCTGAACCACACTGAGGTGTGGCTGGATGCGCTACGCCAGCAACAGCACTTCTCAGGCTAATAGAAAAAAAAAACCCCAGACTTTCAAGACAAAATACACATCTCGGTCAATAACAGAAAGCAAAGTCTCAGAATAAAGTAAGTCAATTTTCTCCATCCTCCTCTTCTTATAAAACTCTTACAGCATTCAAGATATTTGTAAGCAGGGTGTCTATTTTTCTTCCCTCTCCAGTTTATGGTATAATCAACACATTGAACTCCACTTGTGCCATCACCAGTTGTTGCCATGGACATTGCTGGCAACCAGAGGCAGGAATAATAATTGATTTTTTTTTTTTTTTTTAATACAAATGGGTTATTTAAACAAAACATTGCAGTTAAAAAGTACCATAGTCTGTTGATTTACACAGCCGGCTGACTTCGCTGACAGCAAGCACAAAGACTATTTGTAATCATTTGTGATTTTATAGTTCAATTTTCAGAGATAGACATGAATATTGCTTCACTTTATGAGAGTTCTCCTGAATTGATTATTTAAGGTGCTGTGGGTTTTTTTAAACACTGATTTGTTCCTCTTCCCTTCACTGTGGAGGGAAAACTTGTGTTATTAAATTATATCTTCATTTCTGATAAAACATGTCAGCATAATGGTATGTGTTCTAGTGCTTTGTGGTGAAGAGTGGAAGGGTTTCCTGTTGAATATTGTATATTCATGCCATTACTTCACGGAGACACATTTGTTTTTATTCTGAGTACATAAGCCGTGGCTGTGAACTGCACTAACTATAAAACAAATTAGCAGCAGCATGGCCCTGTCACGGGGCGATGCCCTGAAGGGATAATTGATCATGCAGCAACAACAAAGTAAACTTCAACCTCTTAACAGCATATTTAACACATATATTTAGATGTGCCACAACTGTGCCTACTTAAATGCTCCCAACTTTCCTTTATTAATGTTCCTGAATCTGCCCCAGCATCATCTCTGCCTTCTTAATTCCTGATTTCACACATATCTCCTTCAGAACCATCTCCATTTTCACATAGGTGTAGCTGAGAATAAGGTTTGGCACAGCTAGGTTTGAGAACACCTAGTCTCAGGGACTCAGAAATCTGTATCACAGCAACTGAAATAGCCACACCTTTTGGAAATAAAATATCAAACCCTGGGCTGGTCAATGTATTTGCTCAGTTTTCTCAGATGAAAAACTCCTTCAGCAGCAACATACACACACGAGTGTATTTAAAACTGATTTCCTGAGTACAGAGAGCAGGGACAACAATCCTCTGTCTGGAACCACCAAACCTCATGGCAGCTGATTTTCATCACTGAAGATGAAATCCACAGGTGAAAGACCTCAAGAGACCAGTACCTGCAGTGGCTATTTCTTACTGCATGAACCAAAGGCTTTGGTTTCCTTTTAGTGCCAGGAAAATTCATCTTCAACGTAAAACCAGCAAAATAAATACCCAGGTGTACCACACTTGCTCTATAAGCAAGAGGAACAGCACCAACCTGGCCACTGAGGTCCTTCAGGTGGTTATAAACACTCCAAGGGATAGGAAAAACTGTACAAGACATAACTTGTAGGAGGGAATCTCGTACCTCAGGACTAACAATCTGATCGCCCTTAGTTTTTAGATCTATTACCCTTCCTTTTAATG
>WAAG01047510.1:0-15324 GCA_013390105.1 Tichodroma muraria | reverse complement strand
ATTGTGGATAAGTTAATAATGAAAAAGGAGGACAGTGCTGGCTGCTGTCCAGTTTCATCCTTTCCCCCTTTTTTTCAATTTCTTTCAGTTGATTTCTCAAAAAGGACATTTATTTTATTTACTTGTAAGTTTGCCCTCGTGCAAACAAAGTCAGAGTTCCATAGGTCACTCTGTGGGGAACACTTGCAGGATTGGGACCATGTTCCATGTTTGTCTCAAGTCTTGTGAACAATTTGCTCTCAAACATGACCTTAAATCTTATCAGAATCACATAAAATTAAGAGCCCTATACAACCCCTTTTGTTTGACTGTGATGTAGGGACCAAGAGATGAGCTTTGACCAAGTAGTGTCATTTCTACCCAATCCAACCAGACACAAAGCCAACCTGGCATAAGCCAACTTACCCAAAAATACTTCTTTCTCACATCACTCTCTCCTACAATCTGCTTACAAATACAATTAAGTTATTAATTGTATTAATTAAGTTATTAACACAGTAGGACATACCTGAGCCAATATATTTTGCTCCCTCATTAATTTCTGTCGTTCCCGGTTTGGCTTGGTAATGATCACATCCAAAACTTCTTGCCCATTATTAGGCACATCAGCAACAAAGAAAATTAGATCTTCCAGTAGCTTGGTTACAAACCTAGAATGAATAGACAGATCATTATTATAAACAATCACTCAACACTTCCTAGGATTCATTAAGAACAAAAATCACATTTATGCTAAGCTTTATCTGGCACAATGGAACTTCCACCACTGCAAAGTTAAGTTTGACATGTACTTAAGGATTCCAAGCCTTGGTTCAGCAGAAGCTTAAATCAATCACAGGGCTGTTTACCAAGGCATTAAACAACAACCAGAGGGAAAACAAGAGAAAAATACAGGCTGCTGGATTGATACACAGTATTCAGAGACTCAAAATCTATACCTGGTGGCCTCAAGGCCCAGGAGCAGTAAAAAGAAACTTACACAGCCTAGCAAGGATTTTTATGCTTTATCATGGGTCCATGAAACAAGATGATGGACTCACTAGAGGAATAAAAACATTCTGCCACTAGGTAATTTCCCTACTGACCCATGAAACTGTTTCATATACATGTTTTTTCATATATATATTCATCTATAACAGTTTTCCTATATATTCTGACCCAAGAAACTGTATTTGATTCACTCTTTGCTAGACAAAATATTTGTCAGAAGCAGGTGCTAAAAACAACGGAGGCAGTAGCAATTCCTCCTCTCCCACCTTCAGAAAATGTAAAAAGACAGAATGTAAATGGGAAAAAAAAAGAAAACAAAGTCATCGTTGCCTCCTTGTTATGAACACCTTACCAGACATGCAGTGAGAAACACAGATGTCCACAGATTTCAAAGAATAGCCCTTAACAGCACCAGCAATCTTTTACATGAAAAACTCAGCATCATCTCAGTTTGGTCAATGTCTAGTCTATAACAAATCTGCCAGATATGAAAGAGGCAGGAAGATCCCCCAGAGATTTTCAGTTATCTGTGGGAGCCAGACACAAGGTTCCCATTATCCACAAGGGAGCTGGGCTTTTCACCCAAACTCTCTGAGTGAGCTTTAGCTCAAAAAGCCTCAGCCCTCTGGTAGAAAGCAGCAAGGTGTGTGTCACCCCCACAAAATAAAGTAGAAAAGACAGCAAGGTAGGATGGAGCAAGGTAGGATGGAGCAATGAGGAATAAACTGTTAGGACTCTTACTTCTCTATGCTGGTAAGAAAGGAAAAAGATGGTTTGGGGGTTTTCCAAAGGAAATCACAAGAACAAACAAATAACGGCACTGTTGTGAAACAGCTCTGAAGTGTTTTACATGTTTGTTGTACCAATCTGTCAAGATCAAGACCTGACAATACTGACAGTGACACAAGGTTCATACAGGGACATCCCACCTGGACACAGTCGTATCACTCTCTGGGTCAACTCAATCGTGAAATGGCCCCACAGCTTTTCAAAGCTGAGTACCAACACCAGGCCATTAAAAATCTGACTGTTAGGGTATTAAACCATCTGGTCTAATTGCTACTGGAAACTGACTGCAAAAATTCAGTTTCATCACCAAAAATCAACATTTTCAGAAAAAAAAAGCTGTATATGATGTATTACAGTTATGAATTCACACTGCCAGAGATGCTGTCTTACATTCAGTTTAACCACAGGCAGCTGAAGACAAATAGTGAACTACATCACTGGCAGCAGAATATATCTGGCTACAATGTACAACAAATGTGCAACAAAATCCTTTGATTCAAGGGAGGGTGTGAGGAACAGACATTCTAATAGTGCCACAGACAAAATGGGGACGAATACAAGGAATAAATACCAAAATGATGTAAAATAGAAAAAGAGAACAGGTGAAAATAGAAATGAGAAAGCAAAGGGATTATTGGAGCAGCTTCTCAGTCACACTGAGGCCTCCTTCCAAGGCTTTTGCAGATTTGCATTGTGGTGAACTCCACACAAGTCAAGAGCCCTGCAGTGCTGCTTTCCTGTACATGAGAATCAGATACAATGCACCCTCATTACAACTCAGAAGCAGATTACCAAAGGAAGTCCAGACAAAGGCATTTGCCCAGGGAACTGCCCATTTATTTACGTGGCCAGTGAGCTGGGGAAGTGCTGTTTACCCCCCTTTCACACAGGAGAAACACTGATCAGCCTGAGGTACAGCAAGAATGCTCCGACAGAGGTGGAATCTAACCCCGGGCTGGCACTCTCAAAACTGAAGTGCCCTCTCCCAATTGCCTCTGTCCATGTGGATATCACCTACCCATGACTGTGTTATCATGAGTTACCAAACAATTTAGCAGGGGAAAAAATAACACTCACTAACCTCCTTTCATTCTGGGTTATTGTTCCATTCTCCAGCTTTTTAACAGTTGATGCTAAAACCTTATTGGCATCATTGGCGAAGTCCAAGTCTCTGACCTCAGACAGAGGAACCGATACAATGGCAAAAGCTTCCTTGTCCTCTTTGGTTTGGCACGTCCCAATCTGCAATAGTTTTCGGTTTAAATGGGTGAGCAATCCTCTTATCCTAATTACTATGCACATTTCATAGGTTAGAGGTAAGACAGCTTCAGGAATGAGTTTGGGATTTTGTTTACCTTTAACATCACAGGCCTCTCTTCCTCGGTGTCTATTGGGATGCTGGTGCTGGTGACCCAAGTGTTGGTGCACAAGTGCCTCAGTCGGACATAGGAGTTCCTAAAGGGGGACAGAGCAAACAGCAGCTGAGATGGATCGGTCCTGAGCCCACGTGGGCAAGTGGGATGCTCTGCAACACCTGCCTGTGGCATGAGGCTGGAGAGCAGGAGCCACACCAGCCACTGCAATAAAAGGGGGAGGTGGACCTAAAAGATACTGCAATTCCCCTTTGCCTTGACTCCTTTCTCACCCAGAGCAGAGCTGCAACAAGAACAGCCAGCATCTTGGGATTATGCAGAATGCTGGGTTTAAGTATTTATGTAAGTCTAGAAGTAAAATATTCTTTAAAGAAAAAAAAAAAAACCTAAAAGGAAGATGTTATAAAATCCCATCTGAATAGAAATATATTTCATGAATAAACCCAGTTCTTTTATTATTTTTTTTCTGCAGAATAACGAACCCTTTTAAGCTGTCACAGCACAAAAGCCAGAAAGTAAAGCTGACCGTGGTTTCTCAGCTTCATCATTATGATCTGCAAACCCTTGTTCCAGAGCAAGCATTTACAGTACCAGTTCTCAACTGAAAATCAAGTGAACAAAGAGCAGATATGAGATCCTTCCAAATTCTTTCCATATGATAATCTGTGGTATTATCAAAAAGCAGAGCTGAGAAATCAATTACAATTTTAACTCTGAGTTTTACTTTTGAAATATATTCACTGTGGTCTCCATTCACGCTCTCCCTTTCACACTGATGGGTTTTTGAGTATTCAAGTAAGCAAATTATCTGGCAGAACTTAGCATAGCAAACACACTTCAAAGTCACATACATCAGTATTTGTGGGTACCCAGCTTTAAAATCCACCCTCATAACAACCAGCCCCAAGTGTCTGCAAGCCCATTCAGTCACAGCCAACACCATGTGACTTATCTAACCAATCTCAGCTAAGCTACACAGCTAAAATTTCAAATATTGACAACTAAAACCCAGAAGCCACTTGCTGAATACATCTGAATAACAAATGTGCTCAGTGGCATCATGATCTGTCAGGGAAACAGACACCCAGCTCACCCCACACATTATTTTGCTGGGAACAATTCAGTTAAATCTATTAAAAGTACATTTTTTTCAAACAGTGCACAGAGCTCAATTCTATCCTCACACAGATCTGTGCAATATTTAGACCATTATTTCTTCCCTTCACAGACTGTGTCATTTGTTTTATCCTTATAATTATTTTACCCAGTCACAGCAGCAGTATCATGTTTTATACATCCCTTATTTATCCATGCACACTCCTCAAATTTTAACAGAAGGATAATACTTGCTCATGTTTGATTTTTTTCTGCTTTACTCACCAGCATAATGCCAGGAAGAAACCCTGTCAATGCAGCGCTATTTTTTGCCCTTTTTTCATTTCCTCTTTTTTTTTTTTATTTTACCTTGGAACCAGGCAATCAGCTCTCTGAAGGGTGGTGGCATCCAGTTCAAAGAGAGATGCAATGTCATTTCCATGTGGCACAGAGACCAAAGTATACATAATCTTCTCCCCTGCCTGGCGTTTCTTCTTTGAAGCAGGAAGGTCGCCGTCTCTCTGCTGATTAGGCACAAGGGTTATTTGCTTGCATCAGGGCCCATTAGAAATTCTTCAATTACCTTGCAGACAAGTAATACACCTGAATTGGAATTTTTAAATTTCTTTACTTTTTTTTTTTACCTTCTAGCAAGAATCTACCATGACTGGCTTTGGAGTAACACAAAGGATGCACTTTGCTTCATGGGGTCTCAGGCAGTCATTAGAACAACAGCAGGCCACGAGCTACAGAGGCTCTGAAGCACAGGATATGCTTTATTTGACACCTACAACTTAAAAAAACCTGCAGTAGTTGCAGACCCCTCACTCCCACCTGATGCAACTACACAGTGCTGGAAAGGGACATGTTTGAAAGAAGTGACTAAATGAAAATTAGATTTTTTTTGGTTTTTTTTAAGACAAGGAGGGAATTTTAAAAGTAAGCAATTTGCCTAAATCCATTATTGTTTTATGTAAGTTTAATGTTCTTTTCCTCTCAGATGGTAGAATCAGAGCAGCACACTTCCAGAGAATCACAGAATCATTTAGTTTGGAAAAGACCTCCAAGATCATCGAGTCCAGCCTTTGACCAATCACCACCTTGTCAACCACCCAGCCATGTCCAGCGGTTTCCTGAACATCTCCAGGGATGGGGACTCCATCACCTCCCTGGACAGTCCCTTCCAGTGCTTGTCAGACCTTTCCAAGAAGAAATTATTCCTGATGCCAAACCTGAACCTCCCCTGGAGCAGTATGAGGCCATTTCCTCTTGCCCTGTAGACACTTGCCAAAGATCAAGAGCCGGAACATCTGCTCCACCAGGACCAGCTTGTCATGGGAAGCGGGACAGGCAAAGCCCCAGCCGGAATGTATTACAAATCTCAGCACAGGCTGATAACACACCTGAGGCGGGGTCCAACCCAGGTCTGATTTTACCCCCTGCAAGGGCAGGAGTTGTTCCCTTTGAGGGACAGAGTTACTCAAACAAGGCACATGAGCTAAGGTGGGAACTTACCACCACCACCTGCTGAGAGTCCACGGGAATTTTGTGACCCTGCAGCACCATCCTGACCTCTTTAGTCACCTCCATACCTTTGCCTACAGACTCCAAATGCCATCTTCCCTGAGAACATTTCTTGGCCTGACAGAGTCATTCGGAGTCTGTGCCCACATCCACACAGCGACCCACAGAATTACTGGTGTGAGTAAAAGCTGCTCCTCTGAGGTTACACCTCTTACAAAAGACTAATAACCAGTTTAGAGACTGGCAACCCAGGGCCCTTCACATACACAAAATATGTCACAGAGGGAGAGAAGAGGAATGAGGAAAGCCAAAAGAGAAAAAAATCCAAACCTGGAAGCATGACATGCTACCTTAATGATTTACAACACACCACTAAAGAAGAGCTGTGCAGCATAGAAGGCCAGGCTGTACTTGGTATGCACTAGTAGCTTGATTAAAACCAAATTGTAAGAGATAATCAAGGGCAAAGCTTTGATTATCCATATTGCCAACTGAGATTAAAAAACAAAATCAAGGATGAGTGAAGGTATGGAAGAAAGGAATAGTTATCAACTCATTTCAAGGCACTTTTAAATCCTTCCAAAACATCTGTTTTTTCATTATCAAGCTTACAAAATGCCAGCTTTCCATCCCATGATTTCTATCAAGAATGGAGAGAGCGGAAAAAAAACACAGAAAGAAATTTTTCTTAGAATCCTGTAGTTGTTAGAGTACTGCCACGAGTGCTTGAGAGGAAGGCTTGCTAAGACAAAGAGCAACCATCTCCTGTGACTTGCACAAGAGTAAACTCAGCTGACAGTCTCCGCATCCTCTTGGATCTCATGCCCAAAAATGCTACAGAAAAATTTAACCTATATGGAAGGATTGAGAAAATAGCAAATTGCTTTTGTGATTTCTATACATATTTTGTTTTACATACCCGTGATGATACACAAACTGAAAAGGCAGAGAAACAATACAAAAATCCTTCTGAAAGCTTAACAGGTGTGAGTCAGAGTCTAATATTACATGAAAAACTACTTCCTACACTTCATAACAAAACAGAAAACTGGAAATTCTGTTTAAAATTCAAGAGGTCTGTAAAGGGGTGAGTAGCACAGGATAGCTCAGAACAGCATCCAAAAATTTGGTATTCCCCACAACTTATATTCAAATCTAGTTAGGGTTTCCCAGAAACTACCAGAAACTACCCACTTCACTATAATTTCCAAACTGAAATGACTGGCATACAAAAACACAGGACACTTCATAATTGTATGGTTTTCTTTTTATCGTGGAGCTCTGGCTAAAATACAGACCAAAATATGAAACCATACTGGGAGAGAACATGGACAGGACACCTGCTCCAGACTGGGCAAAGGGATATTCCCAACCACAGAACACCATGACCAGTGTACAGACTGGGTGAACTGGCAGGAGGCAGAGTCAAAGGCAGGTCTCCTGTGCTTTAGCAGCTCACACCAACCATTAGCTCTGTGGAAAGCTCACCCAGCAGTCTGGGGCTAACCCTGCCCATTCCCTGGTGCCCCCAACAGTTGTATAGATTCAGCTGAGCAATGGAATTCGCTCACCAGCCCTAAATCCCACCAATCAGGCTTAGCAGCTGGCAGACATAGGAGCAAGATCTGTTTCTTAGCCTAAAAAGAAATTCCACTTCAACAGAGGGCAAGACAGTGCCTGCAACACTGCTAACTGCAATGCCAAGCTTAGGTGAGCAAAATCAGACCTGCACAAGAGCTGTACAGCAGTTCCAGGCTGAACTCCCCCACAAACCTCAGAACTCTCCTTACAGCATTATTTTAGAATCTGGATCTCACAACTCAGCCTGGGTTATGAGAGTTAAGCACTACGCATGGGAAAAAAAAAAATATTTAACAAGAATTGGCCCCCAACCTGATATCTCTGGAAACAAGTTGCATACAAGGAGTACGTGAGAGACAGCAATGCTGCCATTACATAGGAACTAACATGGATTTGTATCTATGTCTCAGTTCATGTCCCAGTGCACATGCACATGCCTGTGTGGGAGAGAGACTGCACAGACACTTGCATACAGAAAGCTCCTCATGATAAATTAAATTTAGTAAGCAGCTGTCAGAATCCACACTTAACCCAGCCATTATTGAATCAACAGATGAGTCCATGTAGGGATGTGGAAAGAAGTGAAAGTACTAGGCTAGTTTAAATTAATTAGACAATAGCTCAGGAGAAGCACTGCATTCCTAAGCAGATGAAAACAAGATGACATTTGCTCAGGTAGAAACTGGCATATGAGCAGACACAGCCAGCAAAACTGGATTCAATTAAGAGAAAAGAAGGAAAGAACTGCAAAGGAACTCAAATGCAGAGAGAAGAAAATTCAACTTAAAGCAGTGTGAAGATAAAACCAATGGAACGGTTTCAGAGATGTTGGCGATGTGGTCAGTGACAGCCAAGGAAACCATTCCCAAGACTTAATAAAAAACAAAAAAAAAACAGGTGAATTACATGCCAGGAGTACAGAGAACTGTGGGTAAAACAATATTACCAAATAGTACATTCCTGGAAGGAAAATGCATATAGCTTTGATTGTCCCAAACTACAACAAACTAGCAACAGGCTGTCACAAGTCACATCACACAAATATTCAAGGTGAAGAATACTGTGCATTCTTGTGCACTGGTTAAATCAGTCACAAGGATGAAAGAGACACACATTCAGTTCTGTTTCTGCCTGGCAGGACTTGGACCCACACCTTCCAAACAACCCAGTGTAAGTATCAGTAGTATAAAGAGCAGAGTCAGGTCCTTCAGCCTGAGGAAACCTCAGTGTGCTCTGAGAGGGCTGTGAGCCCCCCAGCCTTATCCTGCAGCAGCGAAGCTCAATAATCACACCCAGGAAGGGGAACTGAGCAAACCCCACAACACAGCCAGGGCACTTCTCCAGGTGGGATCCACCTCAGGAAGCAAAGGCTGAACATTCAAAAAAAGAGTCCTAGGCAGTCCCCATTTTGGTGAGAAGGGGAAATATTGATCCAGGCCCACAGCAAAGTCTGTAACTCCTGGGCTACCAGCACTGATTTACAGTGTATCATGATTTAAAAAGAAGCTTAAAGAGAAAAAACAGCACAGACATACTGCTTGCCATGTGGAGGGCAAATGTAAGGAGTGACCAATCCCATGCTGGAATCAGTGACAAAATAATCAGGTACAATCAGGTTTGTCTTCCTTGAGACTTACAGCCCAGCAGATAACCCTTTTCACAGCTCTTAATAGAATTTGCTACTAATCGCTACCTATCCCAAACCTTCCTTACTTAACTCAACTGCGCATCATACCTCGAATTCAAGAGATTTACATGGAGTTGTGCTTACAGAAGGGCCTTCATTTCAACTGCAAAAAAGCGATACAAAAACATGACAGACCTAAAATACCTTTTCTTTTAGAAACCCAATCTACAATTCCAATTGGTGAAGACACCTCTTGTGGCATAGAAACAGACAAGGATAATGCCCTGCTTCTGAATGAATACATTAAGCTGCACTACAGATTTCAGCAGAAATGAAATTTAATAGCAGCCAGAGTTCTGAAAATGCCTGTTAAATCCAGAGCAATGTGGTAACTCAATATGTTAACCCAGTTTAGGAGGCTCTTACAAAACCAGCATTTTCGCAGAGCAGTAACGTGAGCAGAACTCCATAGGTTAGATTATTTTAAAAGTCCTTTATGAGAAGAAAATGGAGTAAATGAATGGCCAGCCTTGCTCCTGCCTGCTAGGGGCCCTGGCAGACAGCACAGCAGTTAGCCTCCTGTAACACCTTCACTGTTGACTCATTTGTGAGTCATCGCGTTTTTAGCAGAGACATCACGTTGCAATCCTGTTGTTAGAAGCCAGAGACATTCTGTAAGAAACAATGTATGCATTTCCAGAGCTGATTCAGACCTGTGTGCAACAGCAGAATAATAAAAATGTGCCGGCATCCGAGTCTCCCCTTCTCCCCAGTGGCCTGACTGCTGGCTTTATATAAGCTGCCATTTTTAAGCTGATGGTTTTTCTTTTCTCTTTTCTTTTCAATGTTTTTCAGATTGTCTATTCTACTTGTTTAAACTGCATCACCATATAATATATATAATTCAATAAATGTCATTCCTGGAAGGTAAAATAAAATATTTTTTTAAAAAACAAATTAATTCACAGTGCTTATCAGAAAAAAAAAAAAAATCTCCTGGGTTGGCAGCAAGAAGGAAAAGTTGGAATTGCAGAATGTTGGGAATTCATAAAGATAGATAAACAGAATCCAAAGGAGATACATCAAATTGCATGTGGAAGCCCATGGTAGAACGGCCCAACTTCTTTACAAGATAACTGAGTGCATACCAGTCTCAATCCTAACAAAAATCTCAACAATAAAAAGCAGATTGGAATCAGTTGGAATTAGCCCTCTCATGAAAATGCAAATAAATGGAGATAAGGTACCCATCCAAAGTCAGCCTTTAACACAAAGGCACTAACAAATGCCAGGTTCCCAGCTGTTCCTGACATTTCCCTGATGGTTGTAGCATTCTTCTTGATGCTGTATATTTCTCTCCTTAGAAAAAGCATAGTAATTTGCAGCATAAAAAAACAATTTTGGGTTTAGTGGGAGCTGTAATACAGAGCACTACATTTTGATACATGATACACTACAATCTCCTGGACTTTAAGAGATGAAGAAGCCTTTTTTTGATAAGACCCTTAAATCACAAAAAGGTCTTCTTGTTTTTAAAAAAAAATCTTCTGGCATTTAGATGTGGGAATATTAATCAACTCATTGTGAGACCAAATTTTGCCAGAATTAAAAGCAGTGCTTCACAGGACAATTTGGCTGGATTGTCAAGAACCAGCTCATAAACAAGCAATGAACCTCAGTCTAAACGTACCTTAATGCTTGGGAACAGAAGTCCTGGTGACTTCCAGTAATATTTATGTTCTCTGGAGCCAAAACCCTTTCAGACTCTGCAGACACTTAAGGCAAGGCAGAAAAGACGTGCTTAGGCAGAACCTCAGTATCTGTGCCCACTGCTGCATCATTGAAAACCCTTCTCCATTGCTGCTTCCCAAAATTCAGTTGCCTGAGCAACTGGGATCAGGCCTTGTAAACCAGGCCGTGAACATGCACAAACAGCTCCAGCACACTCTGAGGAGTTCAGGGTTGGCACAGAATACACAGATGGCTGTGCTGCCTTTAAAACCCAGGCAACAGAGAAGGGGCTGCTACCCTTTCATCCAAAAGCCCAGTAGAGGAAAGAAAGAGTCCCAGGATGGGTCAGGCTGGAAGGGACCACAGTGGGGCCGCTGGTGCCACCTCCATGCTCCAGCAGGGCCATCCCAGAGCACACGGTGCAGCATTGTGTCCAGATAATTCTGGAATATCCCAATCAGGGGACTCCACACCCTCTCTGGGCAACCTGTGGAAGAAGTTCTGCCTCCTGCCCAGGTGGCAGTTCCTGGGCTCAGCCCTGCCCGTGGCTCTGGTGCCATTGCTGGGCCCCGGAGCAGAGCCTGGGCCCTGCTCGGAGCCCTCCCTGCTCACAGGGACACCCAGGGCTGAGGGCCCCTCTCAGCTGGGGCTCCTCTCCAGGCTGCACAGCCCCAGCTCCCTCAGCCTTTCCCTGTCAGGGATGCTCCAGCCCTAAATCATCTCCTCAGCCTCCACTGGCCCCGCTCCAGGAGCTCCCTGTCCCTGCTGTCCTGAGGAGCCCAGGACTGGACAGAGCTCTCCAGCTGTGCCTCCCAGGGCTGGGCAGAGGGGCAGGATCACTCCCTGACCTGCTGGCACTGCTCTTCCCAGTGCACCCCAGGACACCATTTGCCTTCTTGGCCTCAAGGGCACAGGCTACAGGTTCAGCCCTTCAGACACAAGGATTTGTTTATTTATCTCCCTTCAAATTTTCAAACTCAGACTTCAAATTTTGCTGGGGTAGGTCCACTTCAACCTCCACCCTGCTGATTTACTTCATAGGCAGTATTCCAAAATTAATTGCTTCAAAAGATGGAAAAGAAGATGCCTTTGCAGTGAGCCAGTTAGGCAGTGACCAGGCAGAGGAAACACTAGATGATAACCACAGTGAAAGGAAAGCCTGGGTGCTCCAGGTTATGTGCTATTGAATGCAAGACTGGCATAGCTGACCCTCAAAGAACTCCAAATATTACAAGATTATTTTACTTTTGAGGGGCAATTCAATACACTGCATCATTGTAACATGAAAAAAATTCCTGCACCGAGATGTGAAGTTCCTCTATTCAGTTGCTTGAGGATAGAATGAAGGCTTAAATAGTCATTGCTGACTAATGGCATTTCCAACAAGATTATAGAGAGGTGAAGGATCCAAAGGGATTTCTACCACACTAATAGAGCCTGTAGACTTGGATTTACATGGAGGTGTTACCAAAAATTCCTAGAAGTTCTTTTACAAAGCATCTTTCACAGGGAAGTGCTGACTGCATAAATTAAAATTTCCACAGAGACATCACTTTTGATCATCAATCAACTTCGATTACTTTTTTATTGGAAGTATTTATCTAATGTGATTTATCTAGTCTGGGGTTTTAGCTGAAACCAATACCCAGGAGGAATAAGCCAAACTGATAGTGAAGCCACCTTAACATTCATGCTTAGATTACTCTTGTGCTTTTGTCATTATCTAGTCTCGGGAATATTTAACTATTTAGATGAACTGAAATGGCTACAGAGGGGAAAACTACACCATAAATAAGTACGGTGTGGTACAGTAGGATTGGATCCTCAGTGACAACTCACTACTCACTGGGTAATTCTAGAACTGATCTTGATTTCCATTCCAAAGCTCCAAAGGTCTCAAGTTTCATTCCAATACTAAAGAGAAATAGCTGGTGGAACTTCTGTACTTTCATAAGAGAGAATTCTCATTTCTCTAGACAGCTTAGCTGTTATTGCAATATCACCACTAATGCCAAATATCAGTGAAGATGGAAAACCAATGTTGCCAACTCCTATGGAAGTCTCCATTTTTATTAAAATTGCAGTCCTCAAGGCATGTGATTATGTAAGAATCTTGGGTTTCATGTCATGAAAAATCAAAAATTTCTTCCCTGTGCAGAGAAAAACTTGAAAATGTGTCCTCTTAAAGAACAAAAGCCAGAAGGCAAGAAGACAGAAATTAAATTGAATTTTTTTGAAGAAGATCTCAGCCTTTCCAAGGCAGTCTCATGAATTTAATGGAGGAATGATTCTTTTTGAGAATATTTGTTAACTTAGTAACAATAGGATTCCCTCAAGGTTTTAACTCCCTTCCTTCACTCACTATAATCTCCATGTCTGGCCTTGCCTCATTAGTCAGAATTAGCTAAAATGCTCTTGATGCTGTACCAGGAAAAGGCTGTTGCCATGAAGTAACACATCTGAGCTGAGAAGAATGAATACATTTCATATCTGCAGTCAGATAACAAGCACAACAGCTTCAACTAATGCCACTTTGATTCAGAATTTGAATAAGTTTCTTATCATTTGCCTCAGCATGGGGGAAAACTTTTTGAATTGCCAGTTCTGAGATGCATCCAACCCTACACAGGATATGGAAAACAATCCCAGCAGCTGGAACACATAAGGAAAAGGAAAGCTATGATATGTCAGGATGTGCTGGGTTAAGGTTACAGCATTCTCCAGATTATATGCAACATATAAATTCCACTTACCAAAGCTTTTCCTTCATTATTACCTTCTGGGTAGTGTGGATTAAGCTGGAAAAGAAAAGAAGTCAAATACTATCTCGATAGCTTTCAGACATTTCATAACTGGGGAAGAGGGTTTGGTTCAGTTTTGTTTCCACCCTGCAGAAGGAGAGTGGAGTTTTAGAAGCAGTGTGAATGCAAAATACTTACTGCTTCAATTTCTGGCTGACCTAGCTGGCTATGTCCTCACCTCAGAAAGAGCATCTTGCAATCAAGCTTGTTAACTCAAGAGGAATCTCAAATAACCAAACCCAAAAAGGATGATGAAAAAAGCACAGTTACTATTCTAAATGCAGCCAGTTACAGTCACCCACACACATGCACACGCAATCTCTTCCAAGATTGACCCTGGGCAGATAGATTGAGACAAAAAACTAACGTTCTCTATGTCTACTGAGATTTTATAGAAGACAATGAACTCAGAATTAACACATCTTTGAAACAGGAGTGACAATGCCACTAGAGAAAATTATTTAATTACGCTGTGGTTCTGTTTAACCATTATTAATGGGGATAATATTTTCTATGTCATATCAGAATTATCAAGCATTAATTAATACTAAAGTAATATGAGAAGCTTGGATGGAAGATGCTATACAATAATAAATTTAAAGTATTACTATTTAACAGCGGTTTAATATCATTGTGCTTTTGACAAGGGAAATATGTAGCCTGTAAGATGAGGGATTATGTAGGCAGATATATTCACAAATAAACAAAAACACACACACCCACTCACTGGCTGCACATGAAACCTTTCAAGACTTGATCTACACGAAGAAACAGTTTTCATCAACATTTATCAATATTCCCTGACATAGGATATGTCATCAAAGCGCTGAAAATGCTGAAGTGAGGTTATAAGTTACATAAGGCAATTTTGTTCTTAGGCAATTACACTGTGTATGCATCTTACAGATGAGTACTGTCATTTTCTTGGCTTGAATTTGGCATTACCAGTATGGAAAAGTCAGAAGAGAATTGCACAGGGCAAGATGCACAAATCCCAGTGGAACTTTTCAGTATCACACTATCATACATCTGACATTACACAGACAACTGCTGTGAAGAGATTTGGTTGATAAGGCATTTATTAAAAAATAATCATTTATATCTCTTCAACCCCTCAAAATGCTTGCTCCTCTCCACAATATGAGCCTGAAGAAAAGAGGAAAACTTTCAAATCTTTGTCAAATGGCTGAAAATACCTTCCCTATGTGTCACAACTTGATGTGCTAACACAGAAATGACCAAAGGTTTATTCTATCTCCATTTCATTTTTTGCATTAGCCACTGTGCTACCATTACAAACCTAATTTAGAGAGCCTGCTTTCCTCCCTGTGCTGACATCTGTCTCAAATCTTGCATTTTGCTCCTCCCTGACATTGTCACAGTCTCCCAACTCCACGTCCCTCTTGCTACTGCTATACAGCAACAGGAATGAGAGACGAACACCAAAAAACTAGAACTTATACACATATGTTACTGTTTTCACATATTTTTGGTTCCTTCTTAAGCTTCCACAGTTCTTTGTGCATGACATTTGTTCACCTGACACCTTAAAATAATCTTGGTGTCCCATTTTTAGCAGCCAAGCTGAGCTCTCTGCCTTTGGTCCCCCATCAAGAAGAGACAAAATTAGCAGGCAGTGTCCCTCAGTCCCAGCCAGGCACCGTGGCCTTCCAGCACAGGTGCAGAGAAGGTACAGGAAGGATAAATTTCTATCCTACCTTCAGATATTACTGGTTGCAAGCAAGCAAGAAAAAGTCTGGGTCATCTCGGGTTTGTCACTAGACTCAGCACAGAAAACTTGGCACTGAGGACT
>WAAG01047489.1:11956-24826 GCA_013390105.1 Tichodroma muraria | reverse complement strand
CCGCGGTGCGGTGGGGGGGGGGGGGGGGGGGGGGCGAACTTGGTTTTGTTGTAGCCACGAAGGCGGTAAATGCAGACATTTTCTGTACTTTATTATCATCGGAGTGTGTGATTTGAAATTTCAGTTTTTAGAATTGTGTTTTCCAGCGTGGAGGTTGGACAAGTAAGGTTTCTGTGGCAGAGAACAAAGAAAAACAAAGGGTTTGCAAGAATTGGTAAAGAATTGAGTGAAACGAAGGGTTGTGTCTAGTCTGTGTTCTGAAAACAATAGTAATGTTTTGGGTTGTGGTTTTTTACTGTGCTACCCTTGACCATGAGATCGCAATCTCTGAAGGGAGGTACCTGTCCTGGTTATCCATCACCAGCTTGCGTTGTCAGCAGGAATGAACACTGGTATGCAGAGAACTGAGGAACAAGCTTATTTCCGGTAGCTGGAGGAAGAGTCTCAAGGCCCATGTGCTAATTATTGTCAACCAAGGTCACATCTGCTGAGTTTAAAAGGGTGTTACAACTCACAGCCTGTCACACTGATTCAGGTGCTTGCCTACAATACTGTGTTGCTGTGGATTTCATTAGGCATATATATAGTTAAAAATGTTTGGTAGTTTCTGAATTTGAGTTCCTCATAAATTTCTGATGTTAAAGACTACTTTGTGGCTGAACCTGACCTGGACCAGAGATCATATATACGTATTCTGAATAAGCATACTGCTGTCCATCTGGCAATCTACAGGAAGATTCTGCCCAGCTACCTAGTAATTTTTCACTGTTCTACAACATTTAAAGATTTATTTGCCATCCAGACCCAGGGAAAACTGGTTATATGGTTATAATATATGGTTATAATATTGTTTGCACAATGGTTGTCAAGAAGTTGAAAAGATAAGAATTAAAATCACTTGAGATTTTTGAAGAGTGGAGAAGGGGAACATTTGGGGCACTTCAGTTGAGACTGTTATCAAAGAGAGCCAAGAAGTGTAGCTATGTGCTCAGCTGCATATTGTTCTGGGCACTGGAGTCATTATGCCAATCTGCAGAACACCATCAGGAATCCATGCTGTGTAGAAAATCAGTTCATATATTCATAATAATTATTTTTTTCAATAAGAGACACGGTACTGACTCCAAATCTAAATTAGCATCATAACTAATACCCATATAGAATTTTGTCAGATTTACAAAATGTCTTGGAGAGGTTGAACTACAAGTAGACTCAGTACAGCATCTGACAAGTCTTTGTATCAGTATAGCTACATCAATACAGAGACAAATCTTCCAGTTTTACTTTTTTTACATTGCCAATCAATTTCTCTAGCTTTAGCTTTCAAACTTAAACAGGGAGATGAAAGTATCACAGAGGAGAATTTGATCCTAGAATCACATATTATGTCATTGCTAGGTTGAGGGACTAGACCTCATTATTGACTGAGATGTTTATATTTGTGTAATTATCAAAAGAAAATTCAGGCTACACAAACCTTTGTTAAGCTGTGTACTTAATTTTCTTCCTCATATTACAGTGTCCTATTTTTTTTTAGTGGCAGATGGTTTTGACAAGACACTGGACTGCTTTTAGGACTTTCCTGTATAAGACTACCTTGCTGTAATATTTTGTTGTAAATATGGTGTCATAGTTACAATAAAGGCTTGAAGAAGGACACAAACTTTCAGAAACATGTTCAGTATCTTGGATTCATAATACACAAGCAAATCTTAATCATCCTTGAAAGTGATTTAATAAAAAGAGGTTGCAAAAGCAGAAATAGGACAACTGAAAGCTATAATTTCACTTTCTCACCTTCCAGTCTGAAGGTGTTGACACATACTCACTTAGCAGGCAGCTGTAGCAGCTTAAAGTGTTAGCACCATCCTACTGTTTATTATCACTCCTTGCTAAAGAGTATCATCCCCACAGGAGAGCTGCTGCAGACATCTTTGAGTGTATCTCAACCACTTCAGTGCAAAGTCTAGCAGCTAATTTAAATTTCACAGGTAGGCGGAGTTATGCCTTTCCTGCAGTCTGGGGGCTAAAGTGTACTCAGTTATTCTGTTCTGCCCATTCTTCTGAGTCAGTGGTGGCACAATTATTGGGCTCTATCTTCTTAAACTATAATTTGCTGAATAAATGTGTTGATGTGTTGAGAATATAGATATTCTAGAGGCTAATTTGTGGACATCAAAATTCACTTGGCCAGGTGGACTGGAGGACTGAATTTCATTACACTAAATATGTTTCAGGTACCTGCCTCCTTTCCAGATGGCGCATAGCACCTGCCTCTGGCAGGGCACCGGGGCATGCGTGCCTTCCTCTCACAGGCACAAGTGACAAGTGTGTAGACCTGTAACCTGCACTCAGGTGAAACAATTCATTTGCCAAGCAGTTCTGTTGCCCTTGCCATGCTAAAGGCTCTCTCATTTCTCACCACTTGCAGCCCACTGTACATCAGACCTGAGGTGCGACAGGCACTGAGGAGGCCCAGCCATAGCCAGTCCCAAATGCCCAGCCTTTGGGTTAGACAACAACAGGAGTGGAGAGAAAAGCAACTTAAAGCAGGAGCAGGTTTTTTACAGGACTCTTTAGATTAAATTAGTGTGGAGTACCTGAGTAAAATAGATTAGATAGGCAGCAGTGGGAGATCTTCAGAGTGGGAGTAAATCTTGGGTATTTTGTGCTGGGATAAAGACTTTTTCTCCTAAGTAGAAGTCTGAAAATTAAAAGTAGGAAAAGGTCCAAGTTTAACAGGGCCTGAGTTTAGGGATGAAAGGAAGAGTGAGCGGGCAAACATACGCCTCAAGCAAGTAGATGTTTGTACTGATGTTTGCCCTCAGAAATTGTCACTTGTCGGAGCTGCTGAGGTAATGATCATTCTGATAAGTTTCTGCTACAGTCGCCAATGGCTTTAATCTCACAATCAGGGCCTGCTTTGAGAGATTCAGGCTGAACCTGGACATCTCTGTTATGTTCCTTTGGACATAAGAAATACTACTGCCTCCCAGGAAGTGTTTGCAAGCACCACAGTGTGCCTGGCTACAGGCTTTCCATCACCGGCATCAGCCTAACAGCATCCCTGCTCCCCAAGGATGCTGACAGGTGCCCAAGAATGATTCAGTAGATTCTTCCCAGCATGGGGATTTGAGGAGTGGATTACACATACATTTTTCATTAATTGGTATTTCCAAGATGCTGCAGATAGTAGCCAGCACAGCTAGTAGCCTCCTAGATATGTAAAAACCATGAAATCATTACTATAGCTACACAGTAAAGTGACCATTGTCTGCAACTGTGTTTGCTTTACAGATTTCTGCATTGAAATTCCTGTTATTCAGTCATGATAGAGGCATCTGTTTCCTGTCCAGCACTAGTACAGTATTCATTTTAGACATCAGTTAGTAGTGATGGCTGTTTTCTTGGTAACCATACCACAATATTCCCCTTTCATTCTATAGATGTTCCTATCACCAACACTAAGGCAACAGAAATAAATGTCATTGCTGCCATGCCTACGTCTTGGCTTCCCTTTTACAATGAACCCTTACAAATGTGTTTCCTTTCTTTTATTTCAGTCTTCTCTTCACAGGAGATCACACCTTCCACACTTGGCCCCGGATACTGATGCTTTTAAACTGCTCAGAACACTGCCAAAGAGAATTGCAGCAGGGCCTACCACTGGGTCCATAGTAAGAGAGGATTTTGACATCCTGAAGCCTCAGTCAGCCATCTCCATCAGTCACAGGGTGTTAGGCAGTACCTTCTAGAAGCAACACCATTTTGAGTGCATGCAGTATTCTGCAAGAATATTCTCAGGGAAAATTGACAGGGAGTAACATTGCAGCTTGGGTGGAAGTCTGGGCATCTAGTTCTTATCCTGCTGCACTGTAAGGAGAAGGAAGCCATTTGGCTTCTGGCATTTGTCCTCTTTTGGGAGCCAGCTACCTGTGCTATGAAAACCAATGTCTCATATGATGTGTCTTCTACTCCTCAGTGTAGTCTTCTCAGATAACAAAGCTGTGGTGTAAAGGGAGATCTGTGCCTGTCAGGATGCCGCTCCTGATGTGGAGAGAGTAACCATGTCCAAAGCACAAAGAGAAGCCAGAAGTGGAGCGCAAGATGACTGTTTCTCCTGGCCAGCATCCTTGATCCATTGCTGGTCTTCCTGAGCTGGACCCAGAGGTGTTTGTGTGAGGCTACCTATGTGCATCAAGGCAGGCTGGCACAGCTTTTACAGCAGTAAGCCTCAGCTGTTCACACAATCATCCCTGCTATTCTGAGTCTGGAGCTGGATACATTTTGGTGGGTTTGCAGCATTAGTATTTCAGCTCAAATCACAAACTTGGTACTCTGTAAAGAAATACAAAGTTATTCAAGCCTGCAGGAATTTACTATCATCCAGCTACGGACAAAAACCATTTCAAGTGTAATTCAGTGAGCCCAGGAGAATAGGTTGCAGTATAAAATTTGAGCAAGCGAGATTATGGTTAGGAGGAGCCCAGCAGAACTCACTTAAGACTTTTAACTTGTGTTCCTAGCAATGAAAATCTACTGACAAACTCTGAAACCATGAGCAAAGCAAAACATGTCTTTCATGCTTTGCTGTTGGAAACTGTCACTGTGGAATAACAACAGTGACAACGCTTCTAAAGATGCTGTGCCTGTTTTTGGAGGATTTCCTAATTTTTTTAAAGGTCCAGAGGAAAAAAAAAATCACTCCAATCTTTTCTGCATTCACTTAAACTATCTACATTCTTTCATTTATTTGAAATTAGAGGAGCCAGAATCTAACAGATAAAATCATCAGCCTCAGTTCTGCTAAGGGTTTATTCACTTTAGGTCAAACAATGTTAACTTGTTTTAGAAAGCCAGAAGGGACTATTACACGTGTAGCATTTTCCCTCAGAAAGCCTCCCCTCCCCCACACACAGTTGAAAAGAGTTCAAAAAATAAATATCCAACCTATTTAAAACTGGCCATGACAGCAAAGGTTTAAGTGCCTGAATGACAGAGAAAAGTGAAATGACAATATGAGTTACTTTAGCTCCTCTACTGAAATAACAGCTCTGTGTTTGTTTCTGTGCTTCTGACTGGAAGGTAATAAATCTGCCCTATTTTGTAAAATGTTTAGTTTAACTACCGAATTGACAATTTAGGTGGAAGTAGCTGGTGATGAATTGACAACAGGGTTGTTGCTCTCTCCTTGCTTTATCACACATGCAGCAGCTTGATCTGCTGATTAGCAAAACCTTGTTTTACTAGCACAGAGGTGCTAACAGCCATCTCCAAAATTCAGGTTACCCATCTTGTATTTTTTCTGACTATCCACTGCTTCCCTCTAGATGGACAAAGCGTGGCAGCTTTCTCCTGAGCTCTGCCATGTGACAGATTTGCCTCTAGAGTTGGGCTGGATCAAGACAGCTTTCAGGCACTGAGGAAAAGCTCAGGAGTAAAAATTAAACATACCACATGAATATGTTGATTTCATTCAAACTCTCCCTCCTTCCAAAAATGATGTGCCCCACCCAAAGGCAATGTGTCACTTGCTGTTCCCACATTTTACCTACTCTGTCCAAAGAGCTTATACTTCAGTTTGAACTCATCGGGACCCCACTGCCAGATACCCTGTAGAAACCAGGTACTTGGCTTTTACTGGCTTCTAAAACTGACTTCATGTGCTGCTGCTTGTGCCAACTGACCGCTGCTCAGCTCTCTTTTCACTGAAGAGACACAAGAGATGTTCTCTAGGACAGCAGGAGTCATCCAAAGGCCAGAAGGTGTCTAAACCTGTAAGCTGATTACTATTTATGGGAACTAGGCTCTGAAAGTGATACTGCATTGGGGTGGGGGGTTGGTTGGTTGGTTGGCTGGTTGGTTGGTTGGTTGGTTGGTTGGTTAGAGGTTTGTTGGTTGATTTGTTTCCCCACTGCTTTCCTACCACCCATCTTTCTGCTGAAGCTTTAAAAAAGCAAGATGGAAAATGGGGAGACAGCTTCCAAAGAAGCATGATCCACACAAAAAAAAGAAAAAGAAAAACAAACAAACCAAAACCCAAACCAAAAACCAAATTTGTGAGGCAAGCTGGATTGTATTTATGTCTGTAGGTTATAAATTTCCCAGAAGAGACTGGATTAGGAATATCTTTGGTATTATAACAGAACTAAACTTTTACTATAGCTTTCTGAAAGAAATATTACAAATTCCCAAGCAAGCTATATCCTGCTTCCAGAGAAAGGACTGCATATGAATGCAGCTTTCAAGAAGAAAGCACAGGATTCATTCTCTTTCAGTGTTTTACAAACCCTTTGAACAAATGCTGCAGAAGATGCTGTCTGCTTGGAGTTAGAGATACTATCTAATGACTGATTCTGTTTTAGCTTTAGGGACTGATACAGACAATTGTGGGAATTAGGGACACCCAGGATTGGGTTCAGATTCCAAGTGGCTCATCTGCCTTTACAGAAAAAAAACCAACGTAGGAATCCAGCCATGCTAATTATTGCAACTAATGAAGAGAAATGCTAATTAATTTTCTATAAACAGGCTGTGTTGACTGGCTGTGCAAACTCTAGTATGGAAAGAAGAAACATACTTTTGAACTGACTGAAGAAAGCATTAAATATAACATGTTTCTAGTGTGACTAAATTAATCATCAGCACCCTCCACCAGTTTGTCCCTGTTTGGCAATGGACTTAGAGCTTCAAATCTAGTAAAAAAAATCAATCCAGAAATCTGATCAGCAATAACATAATGCTGGGAGAAGTCGAAATTAAAGTAATGAGCTAAGGAACAAAGCCACGTTTACAGAATATTTTCAGCCCGGTCTTCTGCTGAGACACCCTTCAGATGTTCATTTCAGAACTGCTTTCCCAGAAAAAAGCAGCAGCCAAATATTTTAACTCATTAGATATACTTGAACTTTTCGCTGCAGTGTTGTGCTGTTTCACATGTGCCAGACTCCAAATGGCTCCATGTGGATGCAAAGTATGTCCACACAAAGGTCATTTGCAGGATTAGACCAAAGAGTTGCAAGGGAGGCAAGGGAAAGCAGTCCAAGTTAGTTTAATTCTCAAGGCAGTCCTTAGGGCCTAAGCAAAATACAAAACAAACTCTGAGCACAGTAATGCAAAGCATTTTTCCCTGATGTCTAGGGTCAGGGATTAATATTTTTGATATATTAAGAGTGTTCTTTCCTTTTGATCAGGTGAGGATGGACTATTAGCTTTCGGGTCTATGTGACTACCTGAGGTGAGGGCCACAAGTATTTTACAATTTTTATAAAGGTAATTTGCCTGAGTAACTGGATCTGGTTAATATAAAGAAAGACATCCAAAGGGAAAACCCGTCTCCTTGATATACAGATTCCTGTTTGCTCTTCTCATCCCATGGGACCAGCTGCTGGGGCAACAGGTTCTATTCCATTTGCAATGTGTCAGGCTGCTCTTCTGGAGGCATGCTCTAAGTTTTAGAGAAATCTTGATGAAAGCCAGAGAAAAAGCGAAGATTTGCAGCAGTTGTCATTTGACAAACTTCTCTATGCACTAAAACATTTTTTGTGTGCTGCTCTTAGTTTCTATGTTTATTTAGTCTGCTTTTACTTATTTATTGTTTTCTTTTATGAAACAACAGTTATTAAAACACTGGCAGTTCAATAATTTTCTTAAAAATTAGTAATATTGTCTTTTGAACTGTGTGGTACTTCCAAAGCATAAAAGAGTTAAAGAAAAATAAACAGATTACTCCAACTTTCTGCATTTCAAAATAGAGGTAAATAACATCTGTGCAGAGCTCAAGTCCCTTCCAATAATTAGCTGCTTTAGCAAAGGGGGTGAACCACGTGGAAACACTGCAGCAATCTTTTGGCTTTTTCTCCTGCAAGATGTGTTTTCTGACTCCAGCTCAGAGGATTATGTTCTTCTTGCTCATGACAATACTGTTCTTACAAGAACAAAGATGAGAGCTGAGAGCAGAGTGAAGCACATTCCTTGGATTACAGGGAAAGGATGGTCCATGTTAGTGCCGCCTGAAGATGGCTACCTCAAACAGCTCCCTGATTTAGCTGCATGCATCTGAAGCTAAATGGTTGTTTCACAGACTGCTGGACTAATGAAACAGTGCCCCACCCCCTTCCTTTTCATGCTGCTCTGCATTAAGAGAAGGTACAGAAACAACTGACCCAGCTGGAGAGGATGCCAGCTATGGGGAGACTGGTACTGCTGAGTGATGGGATTGTGCTGGTCAATGATCCTGCTCCTTGCAGCATCCTCTGCAGAAGCATTGCTGGAACACCTTATTCCTGTCAAATACGTCACTCAGTGCAGAGCAGACTGGCAGGGTGCTTTAAACCATGTCAGGGTTCACCTGCCAGTCTTCAACAGATAGAGTCCACTTAGTAGTCAAATAATTTGGTTCTTTGATAAATGCCAGAGCCTTGTAATCTGGAGTCTAGTCTGTTGTAGTCTTTGCTCATTCCACATTGGCTTCCTGCAAGCCTTTCCAGCTTCTGCTCGTGCAATTTCCATTGATTATACATAAGATGCCTGCAGAATCTAAATGTTCCTTAGGGTATTGTCTGGAAAAGCTTTAATTAAATGGATCTCATACTCTCTTCTTCTTTTTAATGAAATGACTTCTTTTGGTTCCAATTCAGAGCAGGAACACTGCTAAAATATTGAAAATATTAATGGATTATCAAAGTATATGCTGGGTACTCTCCTTCAAAAATACGAATGTCTTATTCACCTTCAGTTTAGCTCAATGTGAAGACAAGAATGAGGGGCTCTTGTTGCAGATACAGGTGTTCCTGCACAGCCACTATTGTTTATTCCAAGAGAAAGCAAATCCTTACAAATCTGGCTATAATAGGACTCCCTCTCTGGGCAAACAGGGAGCTTAATAACACAACCCCTTAATATCCTGAAGCAAGGGAAATTTTCTGCAGGCCTTGTGCTCTCCAAATGCACTAGACACTGAGGATGGTATTCATGACACCTGATTTTATCCATCTATAAATTATTCATTTGATCTGAGCTAAACAGCTATGCTCCTTCAATAGTCAATGAAAGACAAAGAAGCTGGCCAGGCACATTCGTACCACACATAACATGGCTTGCATCAACATCTCAGGGCTCTTATTTCTCTCCAGTGACTTCTGGGAAAGCCCAGACTATTGCAACTGCAATGACATATTAGCCCACTTTCTTTTTGTCCACCCTCATATTGGGAGAATTACAGAAAATGTAACAATTTATTCTTGTGTATAAAACACATTCCTTTGATGGCTAGCCAGGGACAGCTGTGCAATTCTGCTCTGTATAACCATACATATAAAAGTATTAATTATTTCTATATTAAGAAATAAATATGACATGAGGTAACAGCAAGGCTTTCATCCAAGTGTGTAGGGAGATTTCTCTCTTGGTAACATAACATTGCTGTTAACCAAGTATATTAACTGAGACATTTCAATTATGTTAATTAGTTATTTTCTAATTCTTTAGCTCTATAGATCGTCATGCCATTTTGCGGGGTGAGAGCAAGTGTGACTGTGCTGCAGGATCTGTATTACTAGAGGTCTGTATTTAGTAAAGAAGAATTTTTTACTCTGAGCAAGAGTCTGAGCAAAAAATACCAGGCCTTGTATTTTGAAAGCTTCTGTAAAAAGAAATATTGATTTTCAGTTTAGTTTCATTCATCATGTTAAAAAATTTAGCAGTCTGGCTGTCACAAACTATACCAAGAATGGTTACGACCCTGGAAACAATATACCTAGTATGTGCAATTTTTTTTTAATGTAGAAATTTGGCCCATTTAATAGTAATAAAAAATTGAGCAGTGTATCCCCTACTACAGGAAATTACTAGAAGATCTGATTCACAACTGACTTGTAAGTCCAGAGAAAAATAAAATATTGAAACATGATATAATTGACCTCTCTTGAGGTGAAGAAACATGATAAACTATGTGCCAAATGCATTAAAACTAAATTCAAAGTACACATTCTCATGAGGGCTGGGGTTTTTTCATTCGTTGTATATCTGTATGTCAGCATCATAGAAAGACTTTCTGTACACGTATTCCTTAAATATTCTTTCTTTAAATATTTTTTTATTGATTAAATCCTTATCTTGTTCACCTGGACACGACAGTGATTGGAGACATTTTCTTTTCATGGAACTGGGATTGAGAATGAAGGCCCCCCTACAGCAGGAGGCTTTTCAGTCGTGTGTGACTTGAACTGAGACCACTGTGGTTATTCTTCTGATGCTGCCAGCAAACAGCATGAAACAATAACTTTGTTATCCAAGCACTGCCACATTTATCACAGCCTGGATGCTAATTTAGAAGGCAAATACAACTCAGGGCTTTAACTGTATGTCTGTCTTAAGGCTCAGTTTATGGGAAGATATGTCAGAGGTCAAAGGTGCTGCTGACTACAATTATGAATTAGAAAAGAAGTTTTGGAAAGGAGATCAAAAATAAACTTAGTTTTGCGAGTGTTAGCACTGTAGAATCTATGACTCAGGCATCCATTGAACACATGCAAAAAGCATTTGGCAGCAAGATGGTCCTTCAGGAGAAAACATAGTATTTCTAAAGGTGCCAGAACACATAAGTAGCTGGGTATGGCCCCCGCGGATCGCCTGGTAGCAGTTCCTGCACAGTGTTCCTAAGCCTGTGCATCTCTCACTGTATATTCTCATTTATCGACTTGCCTTTGGAGTCAAGAAACAGCCTCCCACGAGTTCCTGAGTACCAAAATTACAGGTACCCACTCTCTCTTATAAAACCCTCTCGTTCTCCTACGACAGCTGTTGGAGCGGAGCAGTGCCGGGGGCGGGTCCTGCAGCCCACCGACTCCTGGAAAGTGCAGGAAGGCAGCATCACACTGGAAGAAGATCTGCATAGGATATTAATCCTTATTTCAACATAGGCATCTTTGAAACAATGAACATGCTATAGAATATACTGTGTGTTTTCCTTCTTTGTTGTGAGAAAACCTTTTCTCATTTATGAGGCTGATACCAAAATGTGTCTCTGTCACAGGGCCTGTAAATCCCAGTTTATTTATTTTTTTTTAAGACCCTTCATCTTCATTAGCAAGATTTCCAATATTATAACTATGTCAACAAAGTCAAACTAACTCAGAAGCCATCTCACACACTACTGTGTTAGCCTGGGGGCAGATCAGGCCTCATTACTCCTTTCGTGAAGCTATAGTGTTATGATCACTATTATAAAGACCTGAGGGCCTTTGGGATATTAGTCACATGTTAGATCTCTTCCCCTATGTTCCTTGTGAATTTCAGAGTTTTTAATATTTTCCTTTTTTGTGGAGAAATCCCTTCCAATGTAGGAGCCCATTTCTAGTCACCTAAGTGGTCATGCACACAACCTATAATTGCAGAATTTGTATTCGGTGAGCTACACTCACAATGTTTATTTTACCCACTACATAACTGGATGGAACTACACAGCTCCATACTCATTTCAGTTTAAAAGCATGAAGTGTTCAGCACTGAAGCAGAATATCTTTTCCTGGTTTACCTCCAAAGTAGTTCTATTATGAAGATCTATTCCTAAACTAGCACATAGATGTCACTTAGAGACAGGTTGTAATGGGAAACATTGGCTTTTTGGCTAGATTAGTGCATTTAAATGGATCAATGATGTGATGCAGCTGTAGGGTGGAGGCTCTTTAAAAGCTGCACTTCTCAGTGCCAAATATAATGAAATACGGATGATTTCCAGCTAACTTATTGTTGATCTTTATACGAGGGGAAATTTTGCAACATGAGTATTTTATACTGAGAAACTGCACTTGGAAAATCAAAAAAGATACACAGTGATTATAAGATAAGACAGATACAGGGAGGAAGCAAAAATTGAGAAAATTGGTAAAATAAATGTGAAATGAGATGGAGATAATCAAAGATGAGTAAAATAGAAATTATAAAACTCAGCAAAAAAAGATATTAAAATAATGGAAAATATAGCAGAGTGTGTAACAAGGAAATAATCAATAAAAGACTGGATGCAAAGAGAATAATCCTTATATGAGAATTAGATTCTTCTGGAACAAACTGTAAGGTCATACAAATTCAGAGCTAAGAAGGCTAGCCTGATTCTGAACTGAGCACTTATCAACACAGATAATTTTTTTTTTTGCTATGTTGTACTCACTGCTCTTGATTTTGATTGTGTTTTATTACCTAAACTTACAGGCTCAGATAGGTAACAAAGGGAGACTCATGAAATAGTTCAGATCAATCTTCTTGCTTCCCAAGTAATTCCCTTTTCCCCTCCTTAGATCTACCACTGCCATTGTAAGTGTTGTTTCTGACTCTAAGATGGGAAACTCTCAGGCATCTTGTGCTAATACAACAGTAGTTTTTTTTAGAAAAAGTCTTTTGCCAACTGAGAAATGCAACAGCCCACTGATGTGAAGCTGCTCAGCTGAAAAAAAAATAACACACACAAAAAGCCCCTGACCTATTGTCCTCTTCAGCAAACCATAGAAAATAAAGACAGTTCTGGAGATAACAGAACTCAAGTAATTTATTTTTTTTTTTTTGTCAGATCCTTAAACTTGAAGTTACGTGTTTAATTTCAAAAGAAACCCTCAAAATGTGACCCAGTTTGTGTTCAGGTTTCCTCAGCACTTCAACCCCAAAAAAAAGCGTTGCAGTAGAGTTCAGTGAGTTGGAAGAACAGCTGAGAGTAGAGCGGGAGCAGCGCTGTGTGGAGGGTGGGCAGTGCCGTGTGGAAGGAGGGCAGTGCCATGTGGAGGGAAGGCATTGCCATGTGGAGGGAAGGCATTGCCATGTGGAGGGAAGGCATTGCCATGTGGAGGGAAGGCAGTGCCATGTGGAGGGAAGGCA